>JANLBV010000044.1:0-161000 GCA_029849275.1 Papilio elwesi
GTTGGTCGAGTAGTTGGTCGAGTAGTTGGACAAGTAGTTGGTCGAGTAGTTGGTCGAGAATTTGGTCGAGTAGTTGGTCGAGTGATTGGTCGAGTGATTGGTCGAGTAGTTGGTCGAGTAGTTGGTCAAGTAGTTGGTCGAGTAGTTGGTCGAGTAGTTGGTCGAGTAGTTGGTCGAGTAGTTGGTCGAGTGATTGGTCGAGTAGTTGGTCGAGTAGTTGGTCGAGTAGTTGGTCGAGTAGTTGGTCGAGCAGTTGGTCGAGTTGTTGGTCGAGTAGTTGGTCGAGTGATTAGTCGAGAAGTTGGTCGAGTAGTTGGTCGAGTAGTTGGTCGAGCGATTGGTTTAGTGATTGGTCGAGAAGTCGGTCGAGTGGTGGGTCGAGTAATTGGTCGAGTAGTTGGTCGAGTAGTTGGTCGAGTAGATGGTCGAGTAGTTGGTCGAGTAGTTGGTCGAGTAGTTGGTCGAGTGATTGGTCGAGTAGTTGGTCGAGTAGTTGTTCAAGTGATTGGTCGAGTGGTCGGTCGAGTGGTCGGTCGAGTAGTTGGTCGAGTAGCTGGTCGAGTAGTTGGTCGAGTGATTGCTCCAGTAGTTGGTCGAGTGATTGGTCGAGTAGTTGGTCTAGTAGTTGGTCGAGTAGTTGGTCGAGCGATTGGTCGAGTAGTTGGTCGAGTAGTGGGTCGAGTAGTTGGTCGAGTAGTTGGTCGAGTAGTCGATCGAGTAGGTGGTCGAGTAGGTAGTCGAGTAGTTGATCGACTGGTTGGACGACTGGTAAGACGAATTGTTGGTTGACTGGTTGGTCGAGTGGTTATTCGAGTAGTTGGTCGAGTAGTTGGTCGAGTAGTTGGTCGAGTGGTTGATCGAGTGACTGGTCTAGTAGTCGGTCGAGTGGTCGGTCGAGTAGTTGGTCGAGTAGTTTGTCGAGTAGTTGGTCGAGTAGTTTGTCGAGTAGTTGGTCGAGTAGTTGGTCGAGTAGTTGGTCGAGTAGTTGGTCGAGTGATTGGTCGAGTAGTTGGTCGAGTAGTTGGTCGAGTAGTTGGTCGAGTAGTTGGTCGAGTGATTGATCGAGTGACTGGTCTAGTAGTCGGTCGAGTGGTCGGTCGAGTAGTTGGTCGAGTTGTTGGTCGAGTAGTTGGTCGAGTAGTTGGTCGAGCGATTGGTCGAGTAGTTGGTCGAGTGATTGGTCGAGTAGTTGGTCGAGTAGTTGTTCGAGTGATTGGTCTAGTGTTCGGTCGAGTAGTTGGTCGAGTAGTTGGTCGAGTAGTTGGTCGAGTAGTTGGTAGAGTAGTTGGTTGAGTAGGTGGTCGAGTAGTTGGTCGAGTGATTGGTCGAGTAGTTGGTTGAGTAGTTGGTCGAGTGATTGGTCGAGTAGTTGGTCGAGTAGTTGGTCGAGTAGTTGGTCGAGCAGTTGGTCGAGTAGTTGGTCAAGTAGTTGGTCGAGTAGTTGGTCGAGTAGTTGGTCGAGTTGTTGGTCGAGTAGTTGGTCGAGTAGTTGGTCGAGTAGTTGGTCGAGTAGTTGGTCGAGTAGTTGGTCGAGTAGTTGGTCGAGTAGTTGGTCGAGCGATTGGTCGAGTAGTTGGTCGAGTGATTGGTCGAGTAGTTGGTCGAGTAGTTGTTCGAGTGATTGGTTGACTGGTTGGTCGAGTGGTTGGTCGAGTAGTTGGTCGAGTAGTTGGTCGAGTAGTTGGTCGAGTGATTGATCGAGTGACTTGTCTAGTAGTCGGTCGAGTGGTCGGTCGAGTAGTTGGTCGAGTAGTTGGTCGTGTAGTTGGTTGAGTAATTAGTCGAGTAGTTGGTCGAGTAGTTGGTCGAGTAATTGGTCGAGTAGTTGGTCGAGTAGCTGGTCGAGTAGTTGGTCGAGTAGTTGGACGAGTAGTTGGTCGAGTAGTTGGTCGAGAAGTTGGTCGAGTAGTTGGTCGAGTGATTGGTCGAGTGATTGGTCGAGTAGTTGGTCGAGTAGTTGGTCAAGTAGTTGGTCGAGTAGTTGGTCGAGTAGTTGGTCGAGTAGTTGGTCGAGTAAATGGTCGAGTGATTGGTCGAGTAGTTTGTCGAGTAGTTGGTCGAGTAGTTGGTCGAGTAGTTGGTCGAGCAGTTGGTCGAGTGATTGGTCGAGTAGTTGGTCTAGTAGTTGATCGAGTAGTTGGTCGAGCGATTGGTCGAGTAGTTGGTCGAGTAGTGGGTCGAGTAGTTGGTCGAGTAGTTGGTCGAGTAGTCGATCGAGTAGGTGGTCGAGTAGGTAGTCGAGTAGTTGATCGACTGGTTGGACGACTGGTAAGACGAATTGTTGGTTGACTGGTTGGTCGAGTGGTTATTCGAGTAGTTGGTCGAGTAGCTGGTCGAGTAGTTGGTCGAGTAGTTGGTCGAGTGGTTGATCGAGTGACTGGTCTAGTAGTCGGTCGAGTGGTCGGTCGAGTAGTTTGTCGAGTAGTTTGTCGAGTAGTTGGTCGAGTAGTTGGTCGAGTAGTTGGTCGAGTAGTTGGTCGAGTAGTAGGTCGAGTAGTTGGTCGAGTAGTTGGTCGAGTAGTTGGTCGAGCGATTGGTCGAGTAGTTGGTCGAGTGATTGGTCGAGTAGTTGGTCTAGTAGTTGTTCGAGTGATTGGTCAAGTGGTGGGTCGAGTAATTGGTCGAGTAGTTGGTCGAGTAGTTGGTCGAGTAGATGGTCGAGTAGTTGGTCGAGTAGTTGGTCGAGTAGTTGGTCGAGTGATTGGTCGAGTAGTTGGTCGAGTAGTTGGTCGAGTAGTTGTTCGAGTGATTGGTCGAGTGGTCGGTCGAGTGGTCGGTCGAGTAGTTGGTCGAGTAGCTGGTCGAGTAGTTGGTCGAGTGATTGCTCCAGTAGTTGGTCGAGTGATTGGTCGAGTAGTTGGTCTAGTAGTTGATCGAGTAGTTGGTCGAGCGATTGGTCGAGTAGTTGGTCGAGTAGTGGGTCGAGTAGTTGGTCGAGTAGTTGGTCGAGTAGTCGACCGAGTAGGTGGTCGAGTAGGTAGTCGAGTAGTTGATCGACTGGTTGGACGACTGGTAGGACGAATTGTTGGTTGACTGGTTGGTCGAGTGGTTATTCGAGTAGTTGGTCGAGTAGCTGGTCGAGTAGTTGGTCGAGTAGTTGGTCGAGTGGTTGATCGAGTGACTGGTCTAGTAGTCGGTCGAGTGGTCGGTCGAGTAGTTTGTCGAGTAGTTTGTCGAGTAGTTGGTCGAGTAGTTGGTCGAGTAGTTGGTCGAGTAGTTGGTCGAGTAGTTGGTCGAGTAGTTGGTCGAGTAGTAGGTCGAGTAGTTGGTCGAGTAGTTGGTCGAGTAGTTGGTCGAGCGATTGGTCGAGTAGTTGGTCGAGTGATTGGTCGAGTAGTTGGTCTAGTAGTTGTTCGAGTGATTGGTCAAGTGGTCGGTCGAGTAGTTGGTCGAGTAATTGGTCGAGTAGTTGGTCGAGTAGTTGGTAGAGTAGTTGGTTGAGTAGGTGGTCGAGTAGTTGGTCGAGTGATTGGTCGTGCAGTTGGTTGAGTAGTTGGTTGAGTAGTTGGTCGAGAATTTGGTCGAGTAGTTGGTCGAGTGATTGGTCGAGTGATTGGTCGAGTAGTTGGTCGAGTAGTTGGTCAAGTAGTTGGTCGAGTAGTTGGTCGAGTAGTTGGTCGAGTAGTTGGTCGAGTAGTTGGTCGAGTGATTGGTCGAGTAGTTGGTCGAGCAGTTGGTCGAGTAGTTGGTCGAGTAGTTGGTCGAGCAGTTGGTCGAGTTGTTGGTCGAGTAGTTGGTCGAGTGATTAGTCGAGAAGTTGGTCGAGTAGTTGGTCGAGTAGTTGGTCGAGCGATTGGTTTAGTGATTGGTCGAGAAGTCGGTCGAGTGGTGGGTCGAGTAATTGGTCGAGTAGTTGGTCGAGTAGTTGGTCGAGTAGATGGTCGAGTAGTTGGTCGAGTAGTTGGTCGAGTAGTTGGTCGAGTGATTGGTCGAGTAGTTGGTCGAGTAGTTGTTCAAGTGATTGGTCGAGTGGTCGGTCGAGTGGTCGGTCGAGTAGTTGGTCGAGTAGCTGGTCGAGTAGTTGGTCGAGTGATTGCTCCAGTAGTTGGTCGAGTGATTGGTCGAGTAGTTGGTCTAGTAGTTGGTCGAGTAGTTGGTCGAGCGATTGGTCGAGTAGTTGGTCGAGTAGTGGGTCGAGTAGTTGGTCGAATAGTTGGTCGAGTAGTCGATCGAGTAGGTGGTCGAGTAGGTAGTCGAGTAGTTGATCGACTGGTTGGACGACTGGTAAGACGAATTGTTGGTTGACTGGTTGGTCGAGTGGTTATTCGAGTAGTTGGTCGAGTAGTTGGTCGAGTAGTTGGTCGAGTGGTTGATCGAGTGACTGGTCTAGTAGTCGGTCGAGTGGTCGGTCGAGTAGTTGGTCGAGTAGTTTGTCGAGTAGTTGGTCGAGTAGTTTGTCGAGTAGTTGGTCGAGTAGTTGGTCGAGTAGTTGGTCGAGTAGTTGGTCGAGTGATTGGTCGAGTAGTTGGTCGAGTAGTTGGTCGAGTAGTTGGTCGAGTAGTTGGTCGAGTGATTGATCGAGTGACTGGTCTAGTAGTCGGTCGAGTGGTCGGTCGAGTAGTTGGTCGAGTTGTTGGTCGAGTAGTTGGTCGAGTAGTTGGTCGAGCGATTGGTCGAGTAGTTGGTCGAGTGATTGGTCGAGTAGTTGGTCGAGTGATTGGTCTAGTGTTCGGTCGAGTAGTTGGTCGAGTAGTTGGTCGAGTAGTTGGTAGAGTAGTTGGTTGAGTAGGTGGTCGAGTAGTTGGTCGAGTGATTGGTCGAGTAGTTGGTTGAGTAGTTGGTCGAGTGATTGGTCGAGTAGTTGGTCGAGTAGTTGGTCGAGTAGTTGGTCGAGTAGTTGGTCGAGTAGTTGGTCAAGTAGTTGGTCGAGTAGTTGGTCGAGTAGTTGGTCGAGTTGTTGGTCGAGTAGTTGGTCGAGTAGTTGGTCGAGTAGTTGGTCGAGTAGTTGGTCGAGTAGTTGGTCGAGTAGTTGGTCGAGTAGTTGGTCGAGTAGTTGGTCGAGCGATTGGTCGAGTAGTTGGTCGAGTGATTGGTCGAGTAGTTGGTCGAGTAGTTGTTCGAGTGATTGGTTGACTGGTTGGTCGAGTGGTTGGTCCAGTAGTTGGTCGAGTAGTTGGTCGAGTAGTTGGTCGAGTGATTGATCGAGTGGCTGGTCTAGTAGTCGGTCGAGTGGTCGGTCGAGTAGTTGGTCGAGTAGTTGGTCGTGTAGTTGGTTGAGTAATTAGTCGAGTAGTTGGTCGAGTAGTTGGTCGAGTAATTGGTCGAGTAGTTGGTCGAGTAGCTGGTCGAGTAGTTGGTCGAGTAGTTGGACGAGTAGTTGGTCGAGTAGTTGGTCGAGAAGTTGGTCGAGTAGTTGGTCGAGTGATTGGTCGAGTGATTGGTCGAGTAGTTGGTCGAGTAGTTGGTCAAGTAGTTGGTCGAGTAGTTGGTCGAGTAGTTGGTCGAGTAGTTGGTCGAGTAAATGGTCGAGTGATTGGTCGAGTAGTTGGTCGAGTAGTTGGTCGAGTAGTTGGTCGAGTAGTTGGTCGAGCAGTTGGTCGAGTTGTTGGTCGAGTAGTTGGTCGAGTGATTAGTCGAGTAGTTGGTCGAATAGTTGGTCGAGCGATTGGTTTAGTGATTGGTCGAGAAGTCGGTCGAGTGGTGGGTCGAGTAATTGGTCGAGTAGTTGGTCGAGTAGTTGGTCGAGTAGATGGTCGAGTAGTTGGTCGAGTAGTTGGTCGAGTAGTTGGTCGAGTGATTGGTCGAGTAGTTGGTCGAGTAGTTGGTCGAGTAGTTGTTCGAGTGATTGGTCGAGTGGTCGGTCGAGTGGTCGGTCGAGTAGTTGGTCGAGTAGCTGGTCGAGTAGTTGGTCGAGTAATTGGTCGAGTAGTTGGTCGAGTAGTTGGTCGAGTAGTTGGTCGAGTAGTTGGTCGAGTAGTTGGTCGAGTGATTGGTCGAGTAGTTGGTCGAGTAGTGGGTCGAGTAGTTGGTCGAGTAGTTGGTCGAGTAGTCGATCGAGTAGGTGGTCGAGTAGGTAGTCGAGTAGTTGATCGACTGGTTGGACGACTGGTAAGACGAATTGTTGGTTGACTGGTTGGTCGAGTGGTTATTCGAGTAGTTGGTCGAGTAGCTGGTCGAGTAGTTGGTCGAGTAGTTGGTCGAGTGGTTGATCGAGTGACTGGTCTAGTAGTCGGTCGAGTGGTCGGTCGAGTACTTTGTCGAGTAGTTTGTCGAGTAGTTGGTCGAGTAGTTGGTCGAGTAGTTGGTCGAGCAGTTGGTCGAGTTGTTGGTCGAGTAGTTGGTCGAGTGATTAGTCGAGTAGTTGGTCGAGTAGTTGGTCGAGTAGTTGGTCGAGCGATTGGTTTAGTGATTGGTCGAGAAGTCGGTCGAGTGGTGGGTCGAGTAATTGGTCGAGTAGTTGGTCGAGTAGTTGGTCGAGTAGATGGTCGAGTAGTTGGTCGAGTAGTTGGTCGAGTAGTTGGTCGAGTGATTGGTCGAGTAGTTGGTCGAGTAGTTGGTCGAGTAGTTGTTCGAGTGATTGGTCGAGTGGTCGGTCGAGTGGTCGGTCGAGTAGTTGGTCGAGTAGCTGGTCGAGTAGTTGGTCGAGTGATTGCTCCAGTAGTTGGTCGAGTGATTGGTCGAGTAGTTGGTCTAGTAGTTGATCGAGTAGTTGGTCGAGCGATTGGTCGAGTAGTTGGTCGAGTAGTGGGTCGAGTAGTTGGTCGAGTAGTTGGTCGAGTAGTCGATCGAGTAGGTGGTCGAGTAGGTAGTCGAGTAGTTGATCGACTGGTTGGACGACTGGTAAGACGAATTGTTGGTTGACTGGTTGGTCGAGTGGTTATTCGAGTAGTTGGTCGAGTAGCTGGTCGAGTAGTTGGTCGAGTAGTTGGTCGAGTGGTTGATCGAGTGACTGGTCTAGTAGTCGGTCGAGTGGTCGGTCGAGTAGTTTGTCGAGTAGTTTGTCGAGTAGTTGGTCGAGTAGTTGGTCGAGTAGTTGGTCGAGTAGTTGGTCGAGTAGTTGGTCGAGTAGTTGGTCGAGTATTAGGTCGAGTAGTTGGTCGAGTAGTTGGTCGAGTAGTTGGTCGAGTAGTTGGTCGAGCGATTGGTCGAGTAGTTGGTCGAGTGATTGGTCGAGTAGTTGGTCTAGTAGTTGTTCGAGTGATTGGTCAAGTGGTGGGTCGAGTAATTGGTCGAGTAGTTGGTCGAGTAGTTGGTCGAGTAGATGGTCTAGTAGTTGTCGAGTAGTTGGTCGAGTAGTTGGTCGAGTGATTGGTCGAGTAGTTGGTCGAGTAGTTGGTCGAGTAGTTGTTCGAGTGATTGGTCGAGTGGTCGGTCGAGTGGTCGGTCGAGTAGTTGGTCGAGTAGCTGGTCGAGTAGTTGGTCGAGTGATTGCTCCAGTAGTTGGTCGAGTGATTGGTCGAGTAGTTGGTCTTGTAGTTGATCGAGTAGTTGGTCGAGCGATTGGTCGAGTAGTTGGTCGAGTAGTGGGTCGAGTAGTTGGTCGAGTAGTTGGTCGAGTAGTCGATCGAGTAGGTGGTCGAGTAGGTAGTCGAGTAGTTGATCGACTGGTTGGACGACTGGTAAGACGAATTGTTGGTTGACTGGTTGGTCGAGTGGTTATTCGAGTAGTTGGTCGAGTAGCTGGTCGAGTAGTTGGTCGAGTAGTTGGTCGAGTGGTTGATCGAGTGACTGGTCTAGTAGTCGGTCGAGTGGTCGGTCGAGTAGTTTGTCGAGTAGTTTGTCGAGTAGTTGGTCGAGTAGTTGGTCGAGTAGTTGGTCGAGTAGTTGGTCGAGTAGTTGGTCGAGTAGTTGGTCGAGTAGTAGGTCGAGTAGTTGGTCGAGTAGTTGGTCGAGTAGTTGGTCGAGCGATTGGTCGAGTAGTTGGTCGAATAGTTGGTCGAGCGATTGGTTTAGTGATTGGTCGAGAAGTCGGTCGAGTGGTGGGTCGAGTAATTGGTCGAGTAGTTGGTCGAGTAGTTGGTCGAGTAGTTGGTCGAGTAGTTGGTCGAGTAGTTGGTCGAGTGATTGGTCGAGTAGTTGGTCGAGTAGTTGGTCGAGTAGTTGTTCGAGTGATTGGTCGAGTGGTCGGCCGAGTGGTCGGTCGAGTAGTTGGTCGAGTAGCTGGTCGAGTAGTTGGTCGAGTAATTGCTCCAGTAGTTGGTCGAGTGATTGGTCGAGTAGTTGGTCTAGTAGTTGGTCGAGTAGTTGGTCGAGCGATTGGTCGAGTAGTTGGTCGAGTAGTGGGTCGAGTAGTTGGTCGAGTAGTTGGTCGAGTAGTCGATCGAGTAGGTGGTCGAGTAGGTAGTCGAGTAGTTGATCGACTGGTTGGACGACTGGTAAGACGAATTGTTGGTTGACTGGTTGGTCGAGTGGTTATTCGAGTAGTTGGTCGAGTAGTTGGTCGAGTAGTTGGTCGAGTGGTTGATCGAGTGACTGGTCTAGTAGTCGGTCGAGTGGTCGGTCGAGTAGTTGGTCGAGTAGTTGGTCGAGTAGTTGGTCGAGTAGTTGGTCGAGTAGTTGGTTGAGTAGTTTGTCGAGTAGTTGGTCGAGTAGTTTGTCGAGTAGTTTGTCGAGTAGTTGGTCGAGTAGTTGGTCGAGTAGTTGGTCGAGTAGTTGGTCGAGTAGTTGGTCGAGTAGTTGGTCGAGTAGTTGGTCGAGTAGTAGGTCGAGTAGTTGGTCGAGTAGTTGGTCGAGTAGTTGGTCGAGCGATTGGTCGAGTAGTTGGTCGAGTGATTGGTCGAGTAGTTGGTCTAGTAGTTGTTCGAGTGATTGGTCAAGTGGTCGGTCGAGTAGTTGGTCGAGTAGTTGGTCGAGTAGTTGGTCGAGTAGTTGGTCGAGTAGTTGGTAGAGTAGTTGGTTGAGTAGGTGGTCGAGTATTTGGTCGAGTGATTGGTCGAGTAGTTGGTTGAGTAGTTGGTTGAGTAGTTGGTCGAGTAGTTGGTCGAGTAGTTGGTCGAGTGATTGGTCGAGTAGTCGGTCGAGTGGTCGGTCGAGTAGTTGGTCGAGTAGTTGGTCGAGTAGTTGGTCGAGTAGTTGGTCGAGTAGTTGGTTGAGTATTTGGTCGAGTAGTTGGTCGAGTGATTGGTCGAGTAGTTGGTCGAGTAGTTGGTCGAGTGATTGATCGAGTAGTTGGTCGAGTAGTTGGTCGAGTAGTTGGTCGAGTAGTTGGTCGAGTAGTTGGTCGTGTGATTGGTCGAGTAGTTGGTTGAGTAGTTGGTCGAGTAGTTGGTCGAGTGATTTGTCGAGTAGTCGGTCAAGTAATTGGTCGAGTAGTTGGTTGAGTAGTTGGTCAACTAGTGGGTCGAGTAGTTGATCGAGTAGTTGGTCGAGTAGTCGGTCGAGTAGGTGGTCGAGTAGTTGGTAGAGTAGTTGGTTGAGTAGTCGGTCGAGTGGTCGGTCGAGTAGTTGGTCGAGTAGTTGGTCGAGTAGTTGGTCGAGTTGTTGGTCGAGTAGTTGGTCTAGTGATTAGTCGAGTAGTTGGTCGAGTAGTTGGTCGAGTAGTTGGTCGAGCGATTGGTTTAGTGATTGGTCGAGAAGTCGGTCGAGTGGTGGGTCGAGTAATTGGTCGAGTAGTTGGTCGAGTAGTTGGTCGAGTAGATGGTCGAGTAGTTGGTCGAGTAGTTGGTCGAGTAGTTGGTCGAGTGATTGGTCGAGTAGTTGGTCGAGTAGTTGGTCGAGTAGTTGTTCAAGTGATTGGTCGAGTGGTCGGTCGAGTGGTCGGTCGAGTAGTTGGTCGAGTAGCTGGTCGAGTAGTTGGTCGAGTGATTGCTCCAGTAGTTGGTCGAGTGATTGGTCGAGCAGTTGGTCGAGTTGTTGGTCGAGTAGTTGGTCTAGTGATTAGTCGAGTAGTTGGTCGAGTAGTTGGTCGAGTAGTTGGTCGAGCGATTGGTTTAGTGATTGGTCGAGAAGTCGGTCGAGTGGTGGGTCGAGTAATTGGTCGAGTAGTTGGTCGAGTAGTTGGTCGAGTAGATGGTCGAGTAGTTGGTCGAGTAGTTGGTCGAGTAGTTGGTCGAGTGATTGGTCGAGTAGTTGGTCGAGTAGTTGGTCGAGTAGTTGTTCAAGTGATTGGTCGAGTGGTCGGTCGAGTGGTCGGTCGAGTAGTTGGTCGAGTAGCTGGTCGAGTAGTTGGTCGAGTGATTGCTCCAGTAGTTGGTCGAGTGATTGGTCGAGTAGTTGGTCTAGTAGTTGGTCGAGTAGTTGGTCGAGCGATTGGTCGAGTAGTTGGTCGAGTAGTGGGTCGAGTAGTTGGTCGAGTAGTTGGTCGAGTAGTAGGTCGAGTAGTTGGTCGAGTAGTTGGTCGAGTAGTGGGTCGAGTAGCTGGTCGAGTAGTTGGTCGAGTAGTTGGTCGAGTGGTTGATCGAGTGACTGGTCTAGTAGTCGGTCGAGTGGTCGGTCGAGTAGTTGGTCGAGTAGTTTGTCGAGTAGTTGGTCGAGTAGTTGGTCGAGTAGTTGGTCGAGTAGTTGGTCGAGTAGTTGGTCGAGTAGTTGGTCGAGTAGTAGGTCGAGTAGTTGGTCGAGTAGTTGGTCGAGTAGTTGGTCGAGCGATTGGTCGAGTAGTTGGTCGAGTGATTGGTCGAGTAGTTGGTCTAGTAGTTGTTCGAGTGATTGGTCAAGTGGTCGGTTGAGTAGGTGGTCGAGTAATTGGTCGAGTAGTTGGTCGAGTAGTTGGTAGAGTAGTTGGTTGAGTAGGTGGTCGAGTAGTTGGTCGAGTGATTGGTCGTGTAGTTGGTTGAGTAGTTGGTTGAGTAGTTGGTCGAGTAGTTGGTCGAGTAGTTGGTCGAGTGATTGGTCGAGTAGTCGGTCGAGTGGTCGGTCGAGTAGTTGGTCGAGTAGTTGGTCGAGTAGTTGGTCGAGTAGTTGATCGAGTAGTTGGTTGAGTAGTTGGTCGAGTAGTTGGTCGAGTGATTGGTCGAGTAGTTGGTCGAGTAGTTGGTCGAGTGATTGATCGAGTAGTTGGTCGAGTAGTTGGTCGAGTAGTTGGTCGAGTAGTTGGTCGAGTATTTGGTCGAGTAGTTGGTCGAGTAGTTGGTCGAGTAGATGGTCGAGTAGTTGGTCGAGTAGTTGGTCGAGTAGTTGGTCGAGTGATTGGTCGAGTAGTTGGTCGAGTAGTTGGTCGAGTAGTTGGTCGATTAGCTGGTCGAGTAGTTGGTCGAGTAGTTGGACAAGTAGTTGGTCGAGTAGTTGGTCGAGAATTTGGTCGAGTAGTTGGTCGAGTGATTGGTCGAGTGATTGGTCGAGTAGTTGGTCGAGTAGTTGGTCAAGTAGTTGGTCGAGTAGTTGGTCGAGTAGTTGGTCGAGTAGTTGGTCGAGTAGTTGGTCGAGTGATTGGTCGAGTAGTTGGTCGAGTAGTTGGTCGAGTAGTTGGTCGAGTAGTTGGTCGAGCAGTTGGTCGAGTTGTTGGTCGAGTAGTTGGTCGAGTGATTAGTCGAGAAGTTGGTCGAGTAGTTGGTCGAGTAGTTGGTCGAGCGATTGGTTTAGTGATTGGTCGAGAAGTCGGTCGAGTGGTGGGTCGAGTAATTGGTCGAGTAGTTGGTCGAGTAGTTGGTCGAGTAGATGGTCGAGTAGTTGGTCGAGTAGTTGGTCGAGTAGTTGGTCGAGTGATTGGTCGAGTAGTTGGTCGAGTAGTTGTTCAAGTGATTGGTCGAGTGGTCGGTCGAGTGGTCGGTCGAGTAGTTGGTCGAGTAGCTGGTCGAGTAGTTGGTCGAGTGATTGCTCCAGTAGTTGGTCGAGTGATTGGTCGAGTAGTTGGTCTAGTAGTTGGTCGAGTAGTTGGTCGAGCAATTGGTCGAGTAGTTGGTCGAGTAGTGGGTCGAGTAGTTGGTCGAGTAGTTGGTCGAGTAGTCGATCGAGTAGGTGGTCGAGTAGGTAGTCGAGTAGTTAATCGACTGGTTGGACGACTGGTAAGACGAATTGTTGGTTGACTGGTTGGTCGAGTGGTTATTCGAGTAGTTGGTCGAGTAGTTGGTCGAGTAGTTGGTCGAGTGGTTGATCGAGTGACTGGTCTAGTAGTCGGTCTAGTGGTCGGTCGAGTAGTTGGTCGAGTAGTTTGTCGAGTAGTTGGTCGAGTGATTGGTTGACTGGTTGGTCGAGTGGTTGGTCCAGTAGTTGGTCGAGTAGTTGGTCGAGTAGTTGGTCGAGTGATTGATCGAGTGACTGGTCTAGTAGTCGGTCGAGTGGTCGGTCGAGTAGTTGGTCGAGTAGTTGGTCGTTTAGTTGGTTGAGTAATTAGTCGAGTAGTTGGTCGAGTAGTTGGTCGAGTAATTGGTCGAGTAGTTGGTCGAGTAGCTGGTCGAGTAGTTGGTCGAGTAGTTGGACGAGTAGTTGGTCGAGTAGTTGGTCGAGAAGTTGGTCGAGTAGTTGGTCGAGTGATTGGTCGAGTGATTGGTCGAGTAGTTGGTCGAGTAGTTGGTCAAGTAGTTGGTCGAGTAGTTGGTCGAGTAGTTGGTCGAGTAGTTGGTCGAGTAAATGGTCGAGTGATTGGTCGAGTAGTTGGTCGAGTAGTTGGTCGAGTAGTTGGTAGAGTAGTTGGTTGAGTAGGTGGTCGAGTAGTTGGTCGAGTGATTGGTCGAGTAGTTGGTTGAGTAGTTGGTCGAGTGATTGGTCGAGTAGTTGGTCGAGTAGTTGGTCGAGTAGTTGGTCGAGTAGTTGGTCGAGTAGTTGGTCGAGTAGTTGGACAAGTAGTTGGTCGAGTAGTTGGTCGAGAATTTGGTCGAGTAATTGGTCGAGTGATTGGTCGAGTGATTGGTCGAGTAGTTGGTCGAGTAGTTGGTCAAGTAGTTGGTCGAGTAGTTGGTCGAGTAGTTGGTCGAGTAGTTGGTCGAGTAGTTGGTCGAGTGATTGGTCGAGTAGTTGGTCGAGTAGTTGGTCGAGTAGTTGGTCGAGTAGTTGGTCGAGCAGTTGGTCGAGTTGTTGGTCGAGTAGTTGGTCGAGTGATTAGTCGAGAAGTTGGTCGAGTAGTTGGTCGAGTAGTTGGTCGAGCGATTGGTTTAGTGATTGGTCGAGAAGTCGGTCGAGTGGTGGGTCGAGTAATTGGTCGAGTAGTTGGTCGAGTAGTTGGTCGAGTAGATGGTCGAGTAGTTGGTCGAGTAGTTGGTCGAGTAGTTGGTCGAGTGATTGGTCGAGTAGTTGGTCGAGTAGTTGTTCAAGTGATTGGTCGAGTGGTCGGTCGAGTGGTCGGTCGAGTAGTTGGTCGAGTAGCTGGTCGAGTAGTTGGTCGAGTGATTGCTCCAGTAGTTGGTCGAGTGATTGGTCGAGTAGTTGGTCTAGTAGTTGGTCGAGTAGTTGGTCGAGCGATTGGTCGAGTAGTTGGTCGAGTAGTGGGTCGAGTAGTTGGTCGAGTAGTTGGTCGAGTAGTCGATCGAGTAGGTGGTCGAGTAGGTAGTCGAGTAGTTGATCGACTGGTTGGACGACTGGTAAGACGAATTGTTGGTTGACTGGTTGGTCGAGTGGTTATTCGAGTAGTTGGTCGAGTAGCTGGTCGAGTAGTTGGTCGAGTAGTTGGTCGAGTGGTTGATCGAGTGACTGGTCTAGTAGTCGGTCGAGTGGTCGGTCGAGTAGTTTGTCGAGTAGTTTGTCGAGTAGTTGGTCGAGTAGTTGGTCGAGTAGTTGGTCGAGTAGTTGGTCGAGTAGTTGGTCGAGTAGTTGGTCGAGTAGTAGGTCGAGTAGTTGGTCGAGTAGTTGGTCGAGTAGTTGGTCGAGCGATTGGTCGAGTAGTTGGTCGAGTGATTGGTCGAGTAGTTGGTCTAGTAGTTGTTCGAGTGATTGGTCAAGTGGTGGGTCGAGTAATTGGTCGAGTAGTTGGTCGAGTAGTTGGTCGAGTAGATGGTCGAGTAGTTGGTCGAGTAGTTGGTCGAGTAGTTGGTCGAGTGATTGGTCGAGTAGTTGGTCGAGTAGTTGGTCGAGTAGTTGTTCGAGTGATTGGTCGAGTGGTCGGTCGAGTGGTCGGTCGAGTAGTTGGTCGAGTAGCTGGTCGAGTAGTTGGTCGAGTGATTGCTCCAGTAGTTGGTCGAGTGATTGGTCGAGTAGTTGGTCTAGTAGTTGATCGAGTAGTTGGTCGAGCGATTGGTCGAGTAGTTGGTCGAGTAGTGGGTCGAGTAGTTGGTCGAGTAGTTGGTCGAGTAGTCGATCGAGTAGGTGGTCGAGTAGGTAGTCGAGTAGTTGATCGACTGGTTGGACGACTGGTAAGACGAATTGTTGGTTGACTGGTTGGTCGAGTGGTTATTCGAGTAGTTGGTCGAGTAGCTGGTCGAGTAGTTGGTCGAGTAGTTGGTCGAGTGGTTGATCGAGTGACTGGTCTAGTAGTCGGTCGAGTGGTCGGTCGAGTAGTTTGTCGAGTAGTTTGTCGAGTAGTTGGTCGAGTAGTTGGTCGAGTAGTTGGTCGAGTAGTTGGTCGAGTAGTTGGTCGAGTAGTTGGTCGAGTAGTAGGTCGAGTAGTTGGTCGAGTAGTTGGTCGAGTAGTTGGTCGAGCGATTGGTCGAGTAGTTGGTCGAGTGATTGGTCGAGTAGTTGGTCTAGTAGTTGTTCGAGTGATTGGTCAAGTGGTCGGTCGAGTAGTTGGTCGAGTAATTGGTCGAGTAGTTGGTCGAGTAGTTGGTAGAGTAGTTGGTTGAGTAGGTGGTCGAGTAGTTGGTCGAGTGATTGGTCGTGCAGTTGGTTGAGTAGTTGGTTGAGTAGTTGGTCGAGAATTTGGTCGAGTAGTTGGTCGAGTGATTGGTCGAGTGATTGGTCGAGTAGTTGGTCGAGTAGTTGGTCAAGTAGTTGGTCGAGTAGTTGGTCGAGTAGTTGGTCGAGTAGTTGGTCGAGTGATTGGTCGAGTAGTTGGTCGAGTAGTTGGTCGAGTAGTTGGTCGAGTAGTTGGTCGAGCAGTTGGTCGAGTTGTTGGTCGAGTAGTTGGTCGAGTGATTAGTCGAGAAGTTGGTCGAGTAGTTGGTCGAGTAGTTGGTCGAGCGATTGGTTTAGTGATTGGTCGAGAAGTCGGTCGAGTGGTGGGTCGAGTAATTGGTCGAGTAGTTGGTCGAGTAGTTGGTCGAGTAGATGGTCGAGTAGTTGGTCGAGTAGTTGGTCGAGTAGTTGGTCGAGTGATTGGTCGAGTAGTTGGTCGAGTAGTTGTTCAAGTGATTGGTCGAGTGGTCGGTCGAGTGGTCGGTCGAGTAGTTGGTCGAGTAGCTGGTCGAGTAGTTGGTCGAGTGATTGCTCCAGTAGTTGGTCGAGTGATTGGTCGAGTAGTTGGTCGAGTAGTTGGTCGAGTAGTTGGTCGAGCAGTTGGTCGAGTAGTTGGTCAAGTAGTTGGTCGAGTAGTTGGTCGAGTAGTTGGTCGAGTTGTTGGTCGAGTAGTTGGTCGAGTAGTTGGTCGAGTAGTTGGTCGAGTAGTTGGTCGAGTAGTTGGTCGAGTAGTTGGTCGAGTAGTTGGTCGAGTAGTTGGTCGAGCGATTGGTCGAGTAGTTGGTCGAGTGATTGGTCGAGTAGTTGGTCGAGTAGTTGTTCGAGTGATTGGTTGACTGGTTGGTCGAGTGGTTGGTCGAGTAGTTGGTCGAGTAGTTGGTCGAGTAGTTGGTCGAGTGATTGATCGAGTGACTGGTCTAGTAGTCGGTCGAGTGGTCGGTCGAGTAGTTGGTCGAGTAGTTGGTCGTGTAGTTGGTTGAGTAATTAGTCGAGTAGTTGGTCGAGTAGTTGGTCGAGTAATTGGTCGAGTAGTTGGTCGAGTAGCTGGTCGAGTAGTTGGTCGAGTAGTTGGACGAGTAGTTGGTCGAGTAGTTGGTCGAGAAGTTGGTCGAGTAGTTGGTCGAGTGATTGGTCGAGTGATTGGTCGAGTAGTTGGTCGAGTAGTTGGTCAAGTAGTTGGTCGAGTAGTTGGTCGAGTAGTTGGTCGAGTAGTTGGTCGAGTAAATGGTCGAGTGATTGGTCGAGTAGTTGGTCGAGTAGTTGGTCGAGTAGTTGGTCGAGTAGTTGGTCGAGCAGTTGGTCGAGTGATTGGTCGAGTAGTTGGTCTAGTAGTTGATCGAGTAGTTGGTCGAGCGATTGGTCGAGTAGTTGGTCGAGTAGTGGGTCGAGTAGTTGGTCGAGTAGTTGGTCGAGTAGTCGATCGAGTAGGTGGTCGAGTAGGTAGTCGAGTAGTTGATCGACTGGTTGGACGACTGGTAAGACGAATTGTTGGTTGACTGGTTGGTCGAGTGGTTATTCGAGTAGTTGGTCGAGTAGCTGGTCGAGTAGTTGGTCGAGTAGTTGGTCGAGTGGTTGATCGAGTGACTGGTCTAGTAGTCGGTCGAGTGGTCGGTCGAGTAGTTTGTCGAGTAGTTTGTCGAGTAGTTGGTCGAGTAGTTGGTCGAGTAGTTGGTCGAGTAGTTGGTCGAGTAGTTGGTCGAGTAGTTGGTCGAGTAGTAGGTCGAGTAGTTGGTCGAGTAGTTGGTCGAGTAGTTGGTCGAGCGATTGGTCGAGTAGTTGGTCGAGTGATTGGTCGAGTAGTTGGTCTAGTAGTTGTTCGAGTGATTGGTCAAGTGGTGGGTCGAGTAATTGGTCGAGTAGTTGGTCGAGTAGTTGGTCGAGTAGATGGTCGAGTAGTTGGTCGAGTAGTTGGTCGAGTAGTTGGTCGAGTGATTGGTCGAGTAGTTGGTCGAGTAGTTGGTCGAGTAGTTGTTCGAGTGATTGGTCGAGTGGTCGGTCGAGTGGTCGGTCGAGTAGTTGGTCGAGTAGCTGGTCGAGTAGTTGGTCGAGTGATTGCTCCAGTAGTTGGTCGAGTGATTGGTCGAGTAGTTGGTCTAGTAGTTGATCGAGTAGTTGGTCGAGTGATTGGTCGAGTAGTTGGTCGAGTAGTGGGTCGAGTAGTTGGTCGAGTAGTTGGTCGAGTAGTCGATCGAGTAGGTGGTCGAGTAGGTAGTCGAGTAGTTGATCGACTGGTTGGACGACTGGTAAGACGAATTGTTGGTTGACTGGTTGGTCGAGTGGTTATTCGAGTAGTTGGTCGAGTAGCTGGTCGAGTAGTTGGTCGAGTAGTTGGTCGAGTGGTTGATCGAGTGACTGGTCTAGTAGTCGGTCGAGTGGTCGGTCGAGTAGTTTGTCGAGTAGTTTGTCGAGTAGTTGGTCGAGTAGTTGGTCGAGTAGTTGGTCGAGTAGTTGGTCGAGTAGTTGGTCGAGTAGTTGGTCGAGTAGTAGGTCGAGTAGTTGGTCGAGTAGTTGGTCGAGTAGTTGGTCGAGCGATTGGTCGAGTAGTTGGTCGAGTGATTGGTCGAGTAGTTGGTCTAGTAGTTGTTCGAGTGATTGGTCAAGTGGTCGGTCGAGTAGTTGGTCGAGTAATTGGTCGAGTAGTTGGTCGAGTAGTTGGTAGAGTAGTTGGTTGAGTAGGTGGTCGAGTAGTTGGTCGAGTGATTGGTCGTGCAGTTGGTTGAGTAGTTGGTTGAGTAGTTGGTCGAGAATTTGGTCGAGTAGTTGGTCGAGTGATTGGTCGAGTGATTGGTCGAGTAGTTGGTCGAGTAGTTGGTCAAGTAGTTGGTCGAGTAGTTGGTCGAGTAGTTGGTCGAGTAGTTGGTCGAGTAGTTGGTCGAGTGATTGGTCGAGTAGTTGGTCGTGTAGTTGGTCGAGTAGTTGGTCGAGTAGTTGGTCGAGCAGTTGGTCGAGTTGTTGGTCGAGTAGTTGGTCGAGTGATTAGTCGAGAAGTTGGTCGAGTAGTTGGTCGAGTAGTTGGTCGAGCGATTGGTTTAGTGATTGGTCGAGAAGTCGGTCGAGTGGTGGGTCGAGTAATTGGTCGAGTAGTTGGTCGAGTAGTTGGTCGAGTAGATGGTCGAGTAGTTGGTCGAGTAGTTGGTCGAGTAGTTGGTCGAGTGATTGGTCGAGTAGTTGGTCGAGTAGTTGTTCAAGTGATTGGTCGAGTGGTCGGTCGAGTGGTCGGTCGAGTAGTTGGTCGAGTAGCTGGTCGAGTAGTTGGTCGAGTGATTGCTCCAGTAGTTGGTCGAGTGATTGGTCGAGTAGTTGGTCTAGTAGTTGGTCGAGTAGTTGGTCGAGCGATTGGTCGAGTAGTTGGTCGAGTAGTGGGTCGAGTAGTTGGTCGAGTAGTTGGTCGAGTAGTCGATCGAGTAGGTGGTCGAGTAGGTAGTCGAGTAGTTGATCGACTGGTTGGACGACTGGTAAGACGAATTGTTGGTTGACTGGTTGGTCGAGTGGTTATTCGAGTAGTTGGTCGAGTAGTTGGTCGAGTAGTTGGTCGAGTGGTTGATCGAGTGACTGGTCTAGTAGTCGGTCGAGTGGTCGGTCGAGTAGTTGGTCGAGTAGTTTGTCGAGTAGTTGGTCGAGTAGTTTGTCGAGTAGTTGGTCGAGTAGTTGGTCGAGTAGTTGGTCGAGTAGTTGGTCGAGTGATTGGTCGAGTAGTTGGTCGAGTAGTTGGTCGACTAGTTGGTCGAGTAGTTGGTCGAGTGATTGATCGAGTGACTGGTCTAGTAGTCGGTCGAGTGGTCGGTCGAGTAGTTGGTCGAGTTGTTGGTCGAGTAGTTGGTCGAGTAGTTGGTCGAGCGATTGGTCGAGTAGTTGGTCGAGTGATTGGTCGAGTAGTTGGTCGAGTGATTGGTCTAGTGTTCGGTCGAGTAGTTGGTCGAGTAGTTGGTCGAGTAGTTGGTCGAGTAGTTGGTCGAGTGATTGATCGAGTGACTGGTCTAGTAGTCGGTCGAGTGGTCGGTCGAGTAGTTGGTCGAGTTGTTGGTCGAGTAGTTGGTCGAGTAGTTGGTCGAGCGATTGGTCGAGTAGTTGGTCGAGTGATTGGTCGAGTAGTTGGTCGAGTGATTGGTCTAGTGTTCGGTCGAGTAGTTGGTCGAGTAGTTGGTCGAGTAGTTGGTAGAGTAGTTGGTTGAGTAGGTGGTCGAGTAGTTGGTCGAGTGATTGGTCGAGTAGTTGGTTGAGTAGTTGGTCGAGTGATTGGTCGAGTAGTTGGTCGAGTAGTTGGTCGAGTAGTTGGTCGAGTAGTTGGTCGAGTAGTTGGTCAAGTAGTTGGTCGAGTAGTTGGTCGAGTAGTTGGTCGAGTTGTTGGTCGAGTAGTTGGTCGAGTAGTTGGTCGAGTAGTTGGTCGAGTAGTTGGTCGAGTAGTTGGTCGAGTAGTTAGTCGAGTAGTTGGTCGAGTAGTTGGTCGAGCGATTGGTCGAGTAGTTGGTCGAGTGATTGGTCGAGTAGTTGGTCGAGTAGTTGTTCGAGTGATTGGTTGACTGGTTGGTCGAGTGGTTGGTCCAGTAGTTGGTCGAGTAGTTGGTCGAGTAGTTGGTCGAGTGATTGATCGAGTGGCTGGTCTAGTAGTCGGTCGAGTGGTCGGTCGAGTAGTTGGTCGAGTAGTTGGTCGTGTAGTTGGTTGAGTAATTAGTCGAGTAGTTGGTCGAGTAGTTGGTCGAGTAATTGGTCGAGTAGTTGGTCGAGTAGCTGGTCGAGTAGTTGGTCGAGTAGTTGGACGAGTAGTTGGTCGAGTAGTTGGTCGAGAAGTTGGTCGAGTAGTTGCTCGAGTGATTGGTCGAGTGATTGGTCGAGTAGTTGGTCGAGTAGTTGGTCAAGTAGTTGGTCGAGTAGTTGGTCGAGTAGTTGGTCGAGTAGTTGGTCGAGTAAATGGTCGAGTGATTGGTCGAGTAGTTGGTCGAGTAGTTGGTCGAGTAGTTGGTCGAGTAGTTGGTCGAGCAGTTGGTCGAGTTGTTGGGCGAGTAGTTGGTCGAGTGATTAGTCGAGTAGTTGGTCGAATAGTTGGTCGAGCGATTGGTTTAGTGATTGGTCGAGAAGTCGGTCGAGTGGTGGGTCGAGTAATTGGTCGAGTAGTTGGTCGAGTAGTTGGTCGAGTAGATGGTCGAGTAGTTGGTCGAGTAGTTGGTCGAGTAGTTGGTCGAGTGATTGGTCGAGTAGTTGGTCGAGTAGTTGGTCGAGTAGTTGTTCGAGTGATTGGTCGAGTGGTCGGTCGAGTGGTCGGTCGAGTAGTTGGTCGAGTAGCTGGTCGAGTAGTTGGTCGAGTGATTGCTCCAGTAGTTGGTCGAGTGATTGGTCGAGTAGTTGGTCTAGTAGTTGATCGAGTAGTTGGTCGAGCGATTGGTCGAGTAGTTGGTCGAGTAGTGGGTCGAGTAGTTGGTCGAGTAGTTGGTCGAGTAGTCGATCGAGTAGGTGGTCGAGTAGGTAGTCGAGTAGTTGATCGACTGGTTGGACGACTGGTAAGACGAATTGTTGGTTGACTGGTTGGTCGAGTGGTTATTCGAGTAGTTGGTCGAGTAGCTGGTCGAGTAGTTGGTCGAGTAGTTGGTCGAGTGGTTGATCGAGTGACTGGTCTAGTAGTCGGTCGAGTGGTCGGTCGAGTACTTTGTCGAGTAGTTTGTCGAGTAGTTGGTCGAGTAGTTGGTCGAGTAGTTGGTCGAGCAGTTGGTCGAGTTGTTGGTCGAGTAGTTGGTCGAGTGATTAGTCGAGTAGTTGGTCGAGTAGTTGGTCGAGTAGTTGGTCGAGCGATTGGTTTAGTGATTGGTCGAGAAGTCGGTCGAGTGGTGGGTCGAGTAATTGGTCGAGTAGTTGGTCGAGTAGTTGGTCGAGTAGATGGTCGAGTAGTTGGTCGAGTAGTTGGTCGAGTAGTTGGTCGAGTGATTGGTCGAGTAGTTGGTCGAGTAGTTGGTCGAGTAGTTGTTCGAGTGATTGGTCGAGTGGTCGGTCGAGTGGTCGGTCGAGTAGTTGGTCGAGTAGCTGGTCGAGTAGTTGGTCGAGTGATTGCTCCAGTAGTTGGTCGAGTGATTGGTCGAGTAGTTGGTCTAGTAGTTGATCGAGTAGTTGGTCGAGCGATTGGTCGAGTAGTTGGTCGAGTAGTGGGTCGAGTAGTTGGTCGAGTAGTTGGTCGAGTAGTCGATCGAGTAGGTGGTCGAGTAGGTAGTCGAGTAGTTGATCGACTGGTTGGACGACTGGTAAGACGAATTGTTGGTTGACTGGTTGGTCGAGTGGTTATTCGAGTAGCTGGTCGAGTAGCTGGTCGAGTAGTTGGTCGAGTAGTTGGTCGAGTGGTTGATCGAGTGACTGGTCTAGTAGTCGGTCGAGTGGTCGGTCGAGTAGTTTGTCGAGTAGTTTGTCGAGTAGTTGGTCGAGTAGTTGGTCGAGTAGTTGGTCGAGTAGTTGGTCGAGTAGTTGGTCGAGTAGTTGGTCGAGTAGTAGGTCGAGTAGTTGGTCGAGTAGTTGGTCGAGTAGTTGGTCGAGCGATTGGTCGAGTAGTTGGTCGAGTGATTGGTCGAGTAGTTGGTCTAGTAGTTGTTCGAGTGATTGGTCAAGTGGTGGGTCGAGTAATTGGTCGAGTAGTTGGTCGAGTAGTTGGTCGAGTAGATGGTCTAGTAGTTGGTCGAGTAGTTGGTCGAGTAGTTGGTCGAGTGATTGGTCGAGTAGTTGGTCGAGTAGTTGGTCGAGTAGTTGTTCGAGTGATTGGTCGAGTGGTCGGTCGAGTGGTCGGTCGAGTAGTTGGTCGAGTAGCTGGTCGAGTAGTTGGTCGAGTGATTGCTCCAGTAGTTGGTCGAGTGATTGGTCGAGTAGTTGGTCTAGTAGTTGATCGAGTAGTTGTTCGAGCGATTGGTCGAGTAGTTGGTCGAGTAGTGGGTCGAGTAGTTGGTCGAGTAGTTGGTCGAGTAGTCGATCGAGTAGGTGGTCGAGTAGGTAGTCGAGTAGTTGATCGACTGGTTGGACGACTGGTAAGACGAATTGTTGGTTGACTGGTTGGTCGAGTGGTTATTCGAGTAGTTGGTCGAGTAGCTGGTCGAGTAGTTGGTCGAGTAGTTGGTCGAGTGGTTGATCGAGTGACTGGTCTAGTAGTCGGTCGAGTGGTCGGTCGAGTAGTTTGTCGAGTAGTTTGTCGAGTAGTTGGTCGAGTAGTTGGTCGAGTAGTTGGTCGAGTAGTTGGTCGAGTAGTTGGTCGAGTAGTTGGTCGAGTAGTAGGTCGAGTAGTTGGTCGAGTAGTTGGTCGAGTAGTTGGTCGAGCGATTGGTCGAGTAGTTGGTCGAGTGATTGGTCGAGTAGTTGGTCTAGTAGTTGTTCGAGTGATTGGTCAAGTGGTCGGTCGAGTAGTTGGTCGAGTAATTGGTCGAGTAGTTGGTCGAGTAGTTGGTAGAGTAGTTGGTTGAGTAGGTGGTCGAGTAGTTGGTCGAGTGATTGGTCGTGTAGTTGGTTGAGTAGTTGGTTGAGTAGTTGGTCGAGAATTTGGTCGAGTAGTTGGTCGAGTGATTGGTCGAGTGATTGGTCGAGTAGTTGGTCGAGTAGTTGGTCAAGTAGTTGGTCGAGTAGTTGGTCGAGTAGTTGGTCGAGTAGTTGGTCGAGTAGTTGGTCGAGTGATTGGTCGAGTAGTTGGTCGAGTAGTTGGTCGAGTAGTTGGTCGGGTAGTTGGTCGAGCAGTTGGTCGAGTTGTTGGTCGAGTAGTTGGTCGAGTGATTAGTCGAGAAGTTGGTCGAGTAGTTGGTCGAGTAGTTGGTCGAGCGATTGGTTTAGTGATTGGTCGAGAAGTCGGTCGAGTGGTGGGTCGAGTAATTGGTCGAGTAGATGGTCGAGTAGTTGGTCGAGTAGTTGGTCGAGTAGTTGGTCGAGTGATTGGTCGAGTAGTTGGTCGAGTAGTTGTTCAAGTGATTGGTCGAGTGGTCGGTCGAGTGGTCGGTCGAGTAGTTGGTCGAGTAGCTGGTCGAGTAGTTGGTCGAGTGATTGCTCCAGTAGTTGGTCGAGTGATTGGTCGAGTAGTTGGTCTAGTAGTTGGTCGAGTAGTTGGTCGAGCGATTGGTCGAGTAGTTGGTCGAGTAGTGGGTCGAGTAGTTGGTCGAGTAGTTGGTCGAGTAGTCGATCGAGTAGGTGGTCGAGTAGGTAGTCGAGTAGTTGATCGACTGGTTGGACGACTGGTAAGACGAATTGTTGGTTGACTGGTTGGTCGAGTGGTTATTCGAGTAGTTGGTCGAGTAGTTGGTCGAGTAGTTGGTCGAGTGGTTGATCGAGTGACTGGTCTAGTAGTCGGTCGAGTGGTCGGTCGAGTAGTTGGTCGAGTAGTTTGTCGAGTAGTTGGTCGAGTAGTTTGTCGAGTAGTTGGTCGAGTAGTTGGTCGAGTAGTTGGTCGAGTAGTTGGTCGAGTGATTGGTCGAGTAGTTGGTCGAGTAGTTGGTCGAGTAGTTGGTCGAGTAGTTGGTCGAGTGATTGATCGAGTGACTGGTCTAGTAGTCGGTCGAGTGGTCGGTCGAGTAGTTGGTCGAGTTGTTGGTCGAGTAGTTGGTCGAGTAGTTGGTCGAGCGATTGGTCGAGTAGTTGGTCGAGTGATTGGTCGAGTAGTTGGTCGAGTGATTGGTCTAGTGTTCGGTCGAGTAGTTGGTCGAGTAGTTGGTCGAGTAGTTGCTAGAGTAGTTGGTTGAGTAGGTGGTCGAGTAGTTGGTCGAGTGATTGGTCGAGTAGTTGGTTGAGTAGTTGGTCGAGTGATTGGTCGAGTAGTTGGTCGAGTAGTTGGTCGAGTAGTTGGTCGAGTAGTTGGTCGAGTAGTTGGTCAAGTAGTTGGTCGAGTAGTTGGTCGAGTAGTTGGTCGAGTTGTTGGTCGAGTAGTTGGTCGAGTAGTTGGTCGAGTAGTTGGTCGAGTAGTTGGTCGAGTAGTTGGTCGAGTAGTTGGTCGAGTAGTTGGTCGAGTAGTTGGTCGAGCGATTGGTCGAGTAGTTGGTCGAGTGATTGGTCGAGTAGTTGGTCGAGTAGTTGTTCGAGTGATTGGTTGACTGGTTGGTCGAGTGGTTGGTCCAGTAGTTGGTCGAGTAGTTGGTCGAGTAGTTGGTCGAGTGATTGATCGAGTGACTGGTCTAGTAGTCGGTCGAGTGGTCGGTCGAGTAGTTGGTCGAGTAGTTGGTCGTGTAGTTGGTTGAGTAATTAGTCGAGTAGTTGGTCGAGTAGTTGGTCGAGTAATTGGTCGAGTAGTTGGTCGAGTAGCTGGTCGAGTAGTTGGTCGAGTAGTTGGACGAGTAGTTGGTCGAGTAGTTGGTCGAGAAGTTGGTCGTGTAGTTGGTCGAGTGATTGGTCGAGTGATTGGTCGAGTAGTTGGTCGAGTAGTTGGTCAAGTAGTTGGTCGAGTAGTTGGTCGAGTAGTTGGTCGAGTAGTTGGTCGAGTAAATGGTCGAGTGATTGGTCGAGTAGTTGGTCGAGTAGTTGGTCGAGTAGTTGGTCGAGTAGTTGGTCGAGCAGTTGGTTGAGTTGTTGGTCGAGTAGTTGGTCGAGTGATTAGTCGAGTGGTTGGTCGAGTAGTTGGTCGAGCGATTGGTTTAGTGATTGGTCGAGAAGTCGGTCGAGTGGTGGGTCGAGTAATTGGTCGAGTAGATGGTCGAGTAGTTGGTCGAGTAGTTGGTCGAGTAGTTGGTCGAGTGATTGGTCGAGTAGTTGGTCGAGTAGTTGGTCGAGTAGTTGTTCGAGTGATTGGTCGAGTGGTCGGTCGAGTGGTCGGTCGAGTAGTTGGTCGAGTAGCTGGTCGAGTAGTTGGTCGAGTGATTGCTCCAGTAGTTGGTCGAGTGATTGGTCGAGTAGTTGGTCTAGTAGTTGATCGAGTAGTTGGTCGAGCGATTGGTCGAGTAGTTGGTCTAGTAGTTGTTCGAGTGATTGGTCAAGTGGTCGGTCGAGTAGTTGGTCGAGTAATTGGTCGAGTAGTTGGTCGAGTAGTTGGTAGAGTAGTTGGTTGAGTAGGTGGTCGAGTAGTTGGTCGAGTGATTGGTCGTGTAGTTGGTTGAGTAGTCTGTTGAGTAGTTGGTCGAGTAGTTGGTCGAGTAGTTGGTCGAGTGATTGGTCGAGTAGTCGGTCGAGTGGTCGGTCGAGTAGTTGGTCGAGTAGTTGGTCGAGTAGTTGGTCGAGTAGTTGGTCGAGTAGTTGGTTGAGTAGTTGGTCGAGTAGTTGGTCGAGTGATTGGTCGAGTAGTTGGTCGAGTAGTTGGTCGAGTGATTGATCGAGTAGTTGGTCGAGTAGTTGGTCGAGTAGTTGGTCGAGTAGTTGGTCGAGTAGTTGGTCGAGTAGTTGGTCGAGTAGTTGGTCGAGTAGATGGTCGAGTAGTTGGTCGAGTAGTTGGTCGAGTAGTTGGTCAAGTGATTGGTCGAGTAGTTGGTCGAGTAGTTGGTCGAGTAGTTGGTCGAGTAGCTGGTCGAGTAGTTGGTCGAGTAGTTGGACAAGTAGTTGGTCGAGTAGTTGGTCGAGAATTTGGTCGAGTAGTTGGTCGAGTGATTGGTCGAGTGATTGGTCGAGTAGTTGGTCGAGTAGTTGGTCAAGTAGTTGTTCGAGTAGTTGGTCGAGTAGTTGGTCGAGTAGTTGGTCGAGTAGTTGGTCGAGTGATTGGTCGAGTAGTTGGTCGAGTAGTTGGTCGAGTAGTTGGTCGAGTAGTTGGTCGAGCAGTTGGTCGAGTTGTTGGTCGAGTAGTTGGTCGAGTGATTAGTCGAGAAGTTGGTCGAGTAGTTGGTCGAGTAGTTGGTCGAGCGATTGGTTTAGTGAATGGTCGAGAAGTCGGTCGAGTGGTGGGTCGAGTAATTGGTCGAGTAGTTGGTCGAGTAGTTGGTCGAGTAGATGGTCGAGTAGTTGGTCGAGTAGTTGGTCGAGTAGTTGGTCGAGTGATTGGTCGAGTAGTTGGTCGAGTAGTTGTTCAAGTGATTGGTCGAGTGGTCGGTCGAGTGGTCGGTCGAGTAGTTGGTCGAGTAGCTGGTCGAGTAGTTGGTCGAGTGATTGCTCCAGTAGTTGGTCGAGTGATTGGTCGAGTAGTTGGTCTAGTAGTTGGTCGAGTAGTTGGTCGAGCGATTGGTCGAGTAGTTGGTCGAGTAGTGGGTCGCGTAGTTGGTCGAGTAGTTGGTCGAGTAGTCGATCGAGTAGGTGGTCGAGTAGGTAGTCGAGTAGTTGATCGTCTGGTTGGACGACTGGTAAGACGAATTGTTGGTTGACTGGTTGGTCGAGTGGTTATTCGAGTAGTTGGTCGAGTAGCTGGTCGAGTAGTTGGTCGAGTAGTTGGTCGAGTGGTTGATCGAGTGACTGGTCGAGTAATTGGTCGAGTAGTTGGTCGAGTAGTTGGTCGAGTAGATGGTCGAGTAGTTGGTCGAGTAGTTGGTCGAGTAGTTGGTCGAGTGATTGGTCGAGTAGTTGGTCGAGTAGTTGGTCGAGTAGTTGGTCGAGTAGTTGGTCGAGTAGTTGGTCGAGTGATTGGTCGAGTAGTTGGTCGAGTAGTTGTTCAAGTAATTGGTCGAGTGGTCGGTCGAGTGGTCGGTCGAGTAGTTGGTCGAGTAGCTGGTCGAGTAGTTGGTCGAGTGATTGCTCCAGTAGTTGGTCGAGTGATTGGTCGAGTAGTTGGTCTAGTAGTTGGTCGAGTAGTTGGTCGAGCGATTGGTCGAGTAGTTGGTCGAGTGGTGGGTCGAGTAGTTGGTCGAGTAGTTGGTCGAGTAGTCGATCGAGTAGGTGGTCGAGTAGGTAGTCGAGTAGTTGATCGACTGGTTGGACGACTGGTAAGACGAATTGTTGGTTGACTGGTTGGTCGTGTGGTTATTCGAGTAGTTGGTCGAGTAGTTGGTCGAGTAGTTGGTCGAGTGGTTGATCGAGTGACTGGTCTAGTAGTCGGTCGAGTGGTCGGTCGAGTAGTTGGTCGAGTAGTTTGTCGAGTAGTTGGTCGAGTAGTTTGTCGAGTAGTTGGTCGAGTAGTTGGTCGAGTAGTTGGTCGAGTAGTTGGTCGAGTAGTTGGTCGAGTAGTTGGTCGAGTAGTTGGTCGAGTAGTTGGTCGAGTAGTTGGTCGAGTAGTTGGTCGAGTAGTTTGTCGAGTAGTTGGTCGAGTAGTTTGTCGAGTAGTTTGTCGAGTAGTTGGTCGAGTAGTTGGTCGAGTAGTTGGTCGAGTAGTTGGTCGAGTAGTTGGTCGAGTAGTTGGTCGAGTAGTTGGTCAAGTAGTAGGTCGAGTAGTTTGTCGAGTAGTTGGTCGAGTAGTTGGTCGAGTAGTTGGTCGAGTAGTTGGTCGAGTAGTTGGTCGAGTAGTTGGTCGAGTAGTTGGTCGAGTAGTTGGTCGAGTAGTTGGTCGAGTAGTTGGTCGAGTAGTTGGTCGAGTAGTTTGTCGAGTAGTTGGTCGAGTAGTTTGTCGAGTAGTTTGTCGAGTAGTTGGTCGAGTAGTTGGTCGAGTAGTTGGTCGAGTAGTTGGTCGAGTAGTTGGTCGAGTAGTTGGTCGAGTAGTTGGTCGAGTAGTTGGTCGAGTAGTTGGTCGAGTAGTTGGTAGAGTAGTTGGTTGAGTAGGTGGTCGAGTAGTTGGTCGAGTGATTGGTCGAGTAGTTGGTTGAGTAGTTGGTTGAGTAGTTGGTCAAGTAGTTGGTCGAGTAGTTGGTCGAGTGATTGGTCGAGTAGTCGGTCGAGTGGTCGGTCGAGTAGTTGGTCGAGTAGTTGGTCGAGTAGTTGGTCGAGTAGTTGGTCGAGTAGTTGGTTGAGTATTTGGTCGAGTAGTTGGTCGAGTGATTGGTCGAGTAGTTGGTCGAGTAGTTGGTCGAGTGATTGATCAAGTAGTTGGTCGAGTAGTTGGTCGAGTAGTTGGTCGAGTAGTTGGTCGAGTAGTTGGTCGAGTAGTTGGTCGTGTGATTGGTCGAGTAGTTGGTTGAGTAGTTGGTCGAGTAGTTGGTCGAGTAGTTGGTCGAGTGATTTGTCGAGTAGTCGGTCAAGTAGTTGGTCGAGTAGTTGGTTGAGTAGTTGGTCAACTAGTGGGTCGAGTAGTTGGTCGAATAGTTGGTCGAGTAGTCGGTCGAGTAGGTGGTCGAGTAGTTGGTAGAGTAGTTGGTTGAGTAGTCGGTCGAGTGGTCGGTCGAGTAGTTGGTCGAGTAGTTGGTCGAGTAGTTGGTCGAGTAGTTGGTCGAGTAGTTGGTCGAGCAGTTGGTCGAGTTGTTGGTCGAGTAGTTGGTCGAGTGATTAGTCGAGTAGTTGGTCGAGTAGTTGGTCGAGTAGTTGGTCGAGCGATTGGTTTAGTGATTGGTCGAGAAGTCGGTCGAGTGGTGGGTCGAGTAATTGGTCGAGTAGTTGGTCGAGTAGTTGGTCGAGTAGATGGTCGAGTAGTTGGTCGAGTAGTTGGTCGAGTAGTTGGTCGAGTGATTGGTCGAGTAGTTGGTCTAGTAGTTGGTCGAGTAGTTGGTCGAGCGATTGGTCGAGTAGTTGGTCGAGTAGTGGGTCGAGTAGTTGGTCGAGTAGTTGGTCGAGTAGTAGGTCGAGTAGTTGGTCGAGTAGTTGGTCGAGTAGTGGGTCGAGTAGCTGGTCGAGTAGTTGGTCGAGTAGTTGGTCGAGTGGTTGATCGAGTGACTGGTCTAGTAGTCGGTCGAGTGGTCGGTCGAGTAGTTGGTCGAGTAGTTGGTCGATTAGCTGGTCGAGTAGTTGGTCGAGTAGTTGGACAAGTAGTTGGTCGAGAAGTTGGTCGAGAATTTGGTCGAGTAGTTGGTCGAGTGATTGGTCTAGTGATTGGTCGAGTAGTTGGTCGAGTAGTTGGTCAAGTAGTTGGTCGAGTAGTTGGTCGAGTAGTTGGTCGAGTAGTTGGTCGAGTAGTTGGTCGAGTGGTCGGTCGAGTAGTTGGTCGAGTAATTGGTCGAGTAGTTTGTCGAGTAGTTGGTAGAGTAGTTGGTTGAGTAGGTGGTCGAGTAGTTGGTCGAGTGATTGGTCGTGTAGTTGGTTGAGTAGTTGGTTGAGTAGTTGGTCGAGTAGTTGGTCGAGTAGTTGGTCGAGTGATTGGTCGAGTAGTCGGTCGAGTGGTCGGTCGAGTAGTTGGTCGAGTAGTTGGTCGAGTAGTTGGTCGAGTAGTTGGTCGAGTAGTTGGTTGAGTAGTTGGTCGAGTAGTTGGTCGAGTAGTTGGTCGAGTGATTGGTCGAGTAGTTGGTCGAGTAGTTGGTCGAGTGATTGATCGAGTAGTTGGTCGAGTAGTTGGTCGAGTAGTTGGTCGAGTAGTTGGTCGAGTAGTTGGTCGAGTAGTTGGTCGAGTAGTTGGTCGAGTAGATGGTCGAGTAGTTGGTCGAGAAGTTGGTCGAGTAGTTGGTCGAGTGATTGGTCGAGTGGTCGGTCGAGTAGTTGTTTGAGTAGCTGGTCGAGTAGTTGGTCGAGTGATTGCTCCAGTAGTTGGTCGAGTGATTGGTCGAGTAGTTGGTCTAGTTGTTGGTCGAGTAGTTGGTCGAGCGATTGGTCGAGTAGTTGGTCGAGTAGTGGGTCGAGTAGTTGGTCGAGTAGTTGGTCGAGTAGTCGATCGAGTAGGTGGTCGAGTAGGTAGTCGAGTAGTTGATCGACTGGTTGGACGACTGGTAAGACGAATTGTTGGTTGACTGGTTGGTCGAGTGGTTATTCGAGTAGTTGGTCGAGTAGTTGGTCGAGTAGTTGGTCGAGTAGTTGGTCGAGTAGTGGGTCGAGTAGCTGGTCGAGTAGTTGGTCGAGTAGTTGGTCGAGTGGTTGATCGAGTGACTGGTCTAGTAGTCGGTCGAGTGGTCGGTCGAGTAGTTGGTCGAGTAGTTTGTCGAGTAGTTGGTCGAGTAGTTGGTCGAGTAGATGGTCGAGTAGTTGGTCGAGTAGTTGGTCGAGTAGTTGGTCGAGTAGTAGGTCGAGTAGTTGGTCGAGTAGTTGGTCGAGTAGTTGGTCGAGCGATTGGTCGAGTAGTTGGTCGAGTGATTGGTCGAGTAGTTGGTCGAGTAGTTGGTCTAGTAGTTGTTCGAGTGATTGGTCAAGTGGTCGGTCGAGTAGTTGGTCGAGTAATTGGTCGAGTAGTTGGTCGAGTAGTTGGTAGAGTAGTTGGTTGAGTAGGTGGTCGAGTAATTGGTCGAGTAGTTGGTCGAGTGATTGGTCGAGTAGTTGGTCTAGTAGTTGTTCGAGTGATTGGTCAAGTGGTCGGTCGAGTAGTTGGTCGAGTAATTGGTCGAGTAGTTGGTCGAGTAGTTGGTAGAGTAGTTGGTTGAGTAGGTGGTCGAGTAGTTGGTCGAGTGATTGGTCGTGTAGTTGGTTGAGTAGTTGGTTGAGTAGTTGGTCGAGTAGTTGGTCGAGTAGTTGGTCGAGTGATTGGTCGAGTAGTCGGTCGAGTGGTCGGTCGAGTAGTTGGTCGAGTAGTTGGTCGAGTAGTTGGTCGAGTAGTTGGTCGAGTAGTTGGTTGAGTAGTTGGTCGAGTAGTTGGTCGAGTGATTGGTCGAGTAGTTGGTCGAGTAGTTGGTCGAGTGATTGATCGAGTAGTTGGTCGAGTAGTTGGTCGAGTAGTTGGTCGAGTAGTTGGTCGAGTAGTTGGTCGAGTAGTTGGTCGAGTAGTTGGTCGAGTAGATGGTCGAGTAGTTGGTCGAGTAGTTGGTCGAGTAGTTGATCGAGTGATTGGTCGAGTAGTTGGTCGAGTAGTTGGTCGAGTAGTTGGTCGAGTAGCTGGTCGAGTAGTTGGTCGAGTAGTTGGACAAGTAGTTGGTCGAGTAGTTGGTCGAGAATTTGGTCGAGTAGTTGGTCGAGTGATTGGTCGAGTGATTGGTCGAGTAGTTGGTCGAGTAGTTGGTCAAGTAGTTGGTCGAGTAGTTGGTCGAGTAGTTGGTCGAGTAGTTGGTCGAGTAGTTGGTCGAGTGATTGGTCGAGTAGTTGGTCGAGTAGTTGGCCGAGTAGTTGGTCGAGTAGTTGGTCGAGCAGTTGGTCGAGTTGTTGGTCGAGTAGTTGGTCGAGTGATTAGTCGAGAAGTTGGTCGAGTAGTTGGTCGAGTAGTTGGTCGAGCGATTGGTTTAGTGATTGGTCGAGAAGTCGGTCGATTGGTGGGTCGAGTAATTGGTCGAGTAGTTGGTCGAGTAGTTGGTCGAGTAGATGGTCGAGTAGTTGGTCGAGTAGTTGGTCGAGTAGTTGGTCGAGTGATTGGTCGAGTAGTTGGTCGAGTAGTTGTTCAAGTGATTGGTCGAGTGGTCGGTCGAGTGGTCGGTCGAGTAGTTGGTCGAGTAGCTGGTCGAGTAGTTGGTCGAGTGATTGCTCCAGTAGTTGGTCGAGTGATTGGTCGAGTAGTTGGTCTAGTAGTTGGTCGAGTAGTTGGTCGAGCGATTGGTCGAGTAGTTGGTCGAGTGGTGGGTCGAGTAGTTGGTCGAGTAGTTGGTCGAGTAGTCGATCGAGTAGGTGGTCGAGTAGGTAGTCGAGTAGTTGATCGACTGGTTGGACGACTGGTAAGACGAATTGTTGGTTGACTGGTTGGTCGTGTGGTTATTCGAGTAGTTGGTCGAGTAGTTGGTCGAGTAGTTGGTCGAGTGGTTGATCGAGTGACTGGTCTAGTAGTCGGTCGAGTGGTCGGTCGAGAAGTTGGTCGAGTAGTTTGTCGAGTAGTTGGTCGAGTAGTTTGTCGAGTAGTTGGTCGAGTAGTTGGTCGAGTAGTTGGTCGAGTAGTTGGTCGAGTAGTTGGTCGAGTAGTTGGTCGAGTAGTTGGTCGAGTAGTTGGTCGAGTAGTTGGTCGAGTAGTTGGTCGAGTAGTTTGTCGAGTAGTTGGTCGAGTAGTTTGTCGAGTAGTTTGTCGAGTAGTTGGTCGAGTAGTTGGTCGAGTAGTTGGTCGAGTAGTTGGTCGAGTAGTTGGTCGAGTAGTTGGTCGAGTAGTTGGTCAAGTAGTAGGTCGAGTAGTTTGTCGAGTAGTTGGTCGAGTAGTTGGTCGAGTAGTTGGTCGAGTAGTTGGTCGAGTAGTTGGTCGAGTAGTTGGTCGAGTAGTTGGTCGAGTAGTTGGTCGAGTAGTTGGTCGAGTAGTTGGTCGAGTAGTTGGTCGAGTAGTTTGTCGAGTAGTTGGTCGAGTAGTTTGTCGAGTAGTTTGTCGAGTAGTTGGTCGAGTAGTTGGTCGAGTAGTTGGTCGAGTAGTTGGTCGAGTAGTTGGTCGAGTAGTTGGTCGAGTAGTTGGTCGAGTAGTTGGTCGAGTAGTTGGTCGAGTAGTTGGTAGAGTAGTTGGTTGAGTAGGTGGTCGAGTAGTTGGTCGAGTGATTGGTCGAGTAGTTGGTTGAGTAGTTGGTTGAGTAGTTGGTCGAGTAGTTGGTCGAGTAGTTGGTCGAGTGATTGGTCGAGTAGTCGGTCGAGTGGTCGGTCGAGTAGTTGGTCGAGTAGTTGGTCGAGTAGTTGGTCGAGTAGTTGGTCGAGTAGTTGGTTGAGTATTTGGTCGAGTAGTTGGTCGAGTGATTGGTCGAGTAGTTGGTCGAGTAGTTGGTCGAGTGATTGATCAAGTAGTTGGTCGAGTAGTTGGTCGAGTAGTTGGTCGAGTAGTTGGTCGAGTAGTTGGTCGAGTAGTTGGTCGTGTGATTGGTCGAGTAGTTGGTTGAGTAGTTGGTCGAGTAGTTGGTCGAGTAGTTGGTCGAGTGATTTGTCGAGTAGTCGGTCAAGTAGTTGGTCGAGTAGTTGGTTGAGTAGTTGGTCAACTAGTGGGTCGAGTAGTTGGTCGAATAGTTGGTCGAGTAGTCGGTCGAGTAGGTGGTCGAGTAGTTGGTAGAGTAGTTGGTTGAGTAGTCGGTCGAGTGGTCGGTCGAGTAGTTGGTCGAGTAGTTGGTCGAGTAGTTGGTCGAGTAGTTGGTCGAGTAGTTGGTCGAGCAGTTGGTCGAGTTGTTGGTCGAGTAGTTGGTCGAGTGATTAGTCGAGTAGTTGGTCGAGTAGTTGGTCGAGTAGTTGGTCGAGCGATTGGTTTAGTGATTGGTCGAGAAGTCGGTCGAGTGGTGGGTCGAGTAATTGGTCGAGTAGTTGGTCGAGTAGTTGGTCGAGTAGATGGTCGAGTAGTTGGTCGAGTAGTTGGTCGAGTAGTTGGTCGAGTGATTGGTCGAGTAGTTGGTCTAGTAGTTGGTCGAGTAGTTGGTCGAGCGATTGGTCGAGTAGTTGGTCGAGTAGTGGGTCGAGTAGTTGGTCGAGTAGTTGGTCGAGTAGTAGGTCGAGTAGTTGGTCGAGTAGTTGGTCGAGTAGTGGGTCGAGTAGCTGGTCGAGTAGTTGGTCGAGTAGTTGGTCGAGTGGTTGATCGAGTGACTGGTCTAGTAGTCGGTCGAGTGGTCGGTCGAGTAGTTGGTCGAGTAGTTGGTCGATTAGCTGGTCGAGTAGTTGGTCGAGTAGTTGGACAAGTAGTTGGTCGAGAAGTTGGTCGAGAATTTGGTCGAGTAGTTGGTCGAGTGATTGGTCTAGTGATTGGTCGAGTAGTTGGTCGAGTAGTTGGTCAAGTAGTTGGTCGAGTAGTTGGTCGAGTAGTTGGTCGAGTAGTTGGTCGAGTAGTTGGTCGAGTGGTCGGTCGAGTAGTTGGTCGAGTAATTGGTCGAGTAGTTTGTCGAGTAGTTGGTAGAGTAGTTGGTTGAGTAGGTGGTCGAGTAGTTGGTCGAGTGATTGGTCGTGTAGTTGGTTGAGTAGTTGGTTGAGTAGTTGGTCGAGTAGTTGGTCGAGTAGTTGGTCGAGTGATTGGTCGAGTAGTCGGTCGAGTGGTCGGTCGAGTAGTTGGTCGAGTAGTTGGTCGAGTAGTTGGTCGAGTAGTTGGTCGAGTAGTTGGTTGAGTAGTTGGTCGAGTAGTTGGTCGAGTGATTGGTCGAGTAGTTGGTCGAGTAGTTGGTCGAGTGATTGATCGAGTAGTTGGTCGAGTAGTTGGTCGAGTAGTTGGTCGAGTAGTTGGTCGAGTAGTTGGTCGAGTAGTTGGTCGAGTAGTTGGTCGAGTAGATGGTCGAGTAGTTGGTCGAGTAGTTGGTCGAGTAGTTGGTCGAGTGATTGGTCGAGTAGTTGGTCGAGTAGTTGGTCGAGTAGTTGGTCGATTAGCTGGTCGAGTAGTTGGTCGAGTAGTTGGACAAGTAGTTGGTCGAGTAGTTGGTCGAGAATTTGGTCGAGTAGTTGGTCGAGTGATTGGTCTAGTGATTGGTCGAGTAGTTGGTCGAGTAGTTGGTCAAGTAGTTGGTCGAGTAGTTGGTCGAGTAGTTGGTCGAGTAGTTGGTCGAGTAGTTGGTCGAGTGATTGGTCGAGTAGTTGGTCGAGTAGTTGGTCGAGTAGTTGGTCGAGTAGTTGGTCGAGCAGTTGGTCGAGTTGTTGGTCGAGTAGTTGGTCGAGTGATTAGTCGAGAAGTTGGTCGAGTAGTTGGTCGAGTAGTTGGTCGAGCGATTGGTTTAGTGATTGGTCGAGAAGTCGGTCGAGTGGTGGGTCGAGTAATTGGTCGAGTATTTGGTCGAGTAGTTGGTCGAGTAGATGGTCGAGTAGTTGGTCGAGTAGTTGGTCGAGTAGTTGGTCGAGTGATTGGTCGAGTAGTTGGTCGAGTAGTTGTTCAAGTGATTGGTCGAGTGGTCGGTCGAGTGGTCGGTCGAGTAGTTGTTTGAGTAGCTGGTCGAGTAGTTGGTCGAGTGATTGCTCCAGTAGTTGGTCGAGTGATTGGTCGAGTAGTTGGTCTAGTTGTTGGTCGAGTAGTTGGTCGAGCGATTGGTCGAGTAGTTGGTCGAGTAGTGGGTCGAGTAGTTGGTCGAGTAGTTGGTCGAGTAGTCGATCGAGTAGGTGGTCGAGTAGGTAGTCGAGTAGTTGATCGACTGGTTGGACGACTGGTAAGACGAATTGTTGGTTGACTGGTTGGTCGAGTGGTTATTCGAGTAGTTGGTCGAGTAGTTGGTCGAGTAGTTGGTCGAGTAGTTGGTCGAGTAGTGGGTCGAGTAGCTGGTCGAGTAGTTGGTCGAGTAGTTGGTCGAGTGGTTGATCGAGTGACTGGTCTAGTAGTCGGTCGAGTGGTCGGTCGAGTAGTTGGTCGAGTAGTTTGTCGAGTAGTTGGTCGAGTAGTTGGTCGAGTAGTTGGTCGAGTAGTTGGTCGAGTAGTTGGTCGAGTAGTTGGTCGAGTAGTAGGTCGAGTAGTTGGTCGAGTAGTTGGTCGAGTAGTTGGTCGAGCGATTGGTCGAGTAGTTGGTCGAGTGATTGGTCGAGTAGTTGGTCGAGTAGTTGGTCTAGTAGTTGTTCGAGTGATTGGTCAAGTGGTCGGTCGAGTAGTTGGTCGAGTAATTGGTCGAGTAGTTGGTCGAGTAGTTGGTAGAGTAGTTGGTTGAGTAGGTGGTCGAGTAATTGGTCGAGTAGCTGGTCGAGTAGTTGGTAGAGTAGTTGGTTGAGTAGGTGGTCGAGTAGTTGGTCGAGTAGTTGGTCGAGTAGTTGGTCGAGTAGTTGGTCGAGTAGTTGGCCGAGTAGTTGGTCGAGTAGTTGGTCGAGTAGTTGGTCGAGTAGTTGGTCGAGTAGTTTGCCGAGTAGTTGGTCGAGTAGTTGGTCGAGTAGTTGGTCGAGTAGATGGTCGAGTAGTTGGTCGAGTAGTTGGTCGAGTAGTTGGTCGAGTGATTGGTCGAGTAGTTGGTCGAGTAGTTGGTCGAGTAGTTGGTCGATTAGCTGGTCGAGTAGTTGGTCGAGTAGTTGGACAAGTAGTTGGTCGAGTAGTTGGTCGAGAATTTGGTCGAGTAGTTGGTCGAGTGATTGGTCTAGTGATTGGTCGAGTAGTTGGTCGAGTAGTTGGTCAAGTAGTTGGTCGAGTAGTTGGTCGAGTAGTTGGTCCAGTAGTTGGTCGAGTAGTTGGTCGAGTGATTGGTCGAGTAGTTGGTCGAGTAGTTGGTCGAGTAGTTGGTCGAGTAGTTGGTCGAGCAGTTGGTCGAGTTGTTGGTCGAGTAGTTGGTCGAGTGATTAGTCGAGAAGTTGGTCGAGTAGTTGGTCGAGTAGTTGGTCGAGCGATTGGTTTAGTGATTGGTCGAGAAGTCGGTCGAGTGGTGGGTCGAGTAATTGGTCGAGTAGTTGGTCGAGTAGTTGGTCGAGTAGATGGTCGAGTAGCTGGTCGAGTAGTTGGTCGAGTAGTTGGTCGAGTGATTGGTCGAGTAGTTGGTCGAGTAGTTGTTCAAGTGATTGGTCGAGTGGTCGGTCGAGTGGTCGGTCGAGTAGTTGGTCGAGTAGCTGGTCTAGTAGTTGTTCGAGTGATTGGTCAAGTGGTCGGTCGAGTAGTTGGTCGAGTAATTGGTCGAGTAGTTGGTTGAGTAGTTGGTTGAGTAGTTGGTCGAGTAGTTGGTCGAGTAGTTGGTCGAGTGATTGGTCGAGTAGTCGGTCGAGTGGTCGGTCGAGTAGTTGGTCGAGTAGTTGGTCGAGTAGTTGGTCGAGTAGTTGGTCGAGTAGTTGGTTGAGTAGTTGGTCGAGTAGTTGGTCGAGTGATTGGTCGAGTAGTTGGTCGAGTAGTTGGTCGAGTGATTGATCGAGTAGTTGGTCGAGTAGTTGGTCGAGTAGTTGGTCGAGTAGTTGGTCGAGTAGTTGGTCGAGTAGTTGGTCGAGTAGTTGGTCGAGTAGATGGTCGAGTAGTTGGTCGAGTAGTTGGTCGAGTAGTTGGTCGAGTAGTTGGTCAAGTGATTGGTCGAGTAGTTGGTCGAGTAGTTGGTCGAGTAGTTGGTCGAGTAGCTGGTCGAGTAGTTGGTCGAGTAGTTGGACAAGTAGTTGGTCGAGTAGTTGGTCGAGAATTTGGTCGAGTAGTTGGTCGAGTGATTGGTCGAGTGATTGGTCGAGTAGTTGGTCGAGTAGTTGGTCAAGTAGTTGTTCGAGTAGTTGGTCGAGTAGTTGGTCGAGTAGTTGGTCGAGTAGTTGGTCGAGTGATTGGTCGAGTAGTTGGTCGAGTAGTTGGTCGAGTAGTTGGTCGAGTAGTTGGTCGAGCAGTTGGTCGAGTTGTTGGTCGAGTAGTTGGTCGAGAGATTAGTCGAGAAGTTGGTCGAGCGATTGGTTTAGTGATTGGTCGAGAAGTCGGTCGAGTGGTGGGTCGAGTAATTGGTCGAGTAGTTGGTCGAGTAGTTGGTCGAGTAGATGGTCGAGTAGTTGGCCGAGTAGTTGGTCGAGTAGTTGGTCGAGTGGTTGATCGAGTGACTGGTCTAGTAGTCGGTCGAGTGGTCGGTCGAGTACTTTGTCGAGTAGTTTGTCGAGTAGTTGGTCGAGTAGTTGGTCGAGTAGTTGGTCGAGCAGTTGGTCGAGTTGTTGGTCGAGTAGTTGGTCGAGTGATTAGTCGAGTAGTTGGTCGAGTAGTTGGTCGAGTAGTTGGTCGAGCGATTGGTTTAGTGATTGGTCGAGAAGTCGGTCGAGTGGTGGGTCGAGTAATTGGTCGAGTAGTTGGTCGAGTAGTTGGTCGAGTAGATGGTCGAGTAGTTGGTCGAGTAGTTGGTCGAGTAGTTGGTCGAGTGATTGGTCGAGTAGTTGGTCGAGTAGTTGGTCGAGTAGTTGTTCGAGTGATTGGTCGAGTGGTCGGTCGAGTGGTCGGTCGAGTAGTTGGTCGAGTAGCTGGTCGAGTAGTTGGTCGAGTGATTGCTCCAGTAGTTGGTCGAGTGATTGGTCGAGTAGTTGGTCTAGTAGTTGATCGAGTAGTTGGTCGAGCGATTGGTCGAGTAGTTGGTCGAGTAGTGGGTCGAGTAGTTGGTCGAGTAGTTGGTCGAGTAGTCGATCGAGTAGGTGGTCGAGTAGGTAGTCGAGTAGTTGATCGACTGGTTGGACGACTGGTAAGACGAATTGTTGGTTGACTGGTTGGTCGAGTGGTTATTCGAGTAGCTGGTCGAGTAGCTGGTCGAGTAGTTGGTCGAGTAGTTGGTCGAGTGGTTGATCGAGTGACTGGTCTAGTAGTCGGTCGAGTGGTCGGTCGAGTAGTTTGTCGAGTAGTTTGTCGAGTAGTTGGTCGAGTAGTTGGTCGAGTAGTTGGTCGAGTAGTTGGTCGAGTAGTTGGTCGAGTAGTTGGTCGAGTAGTAGGTCGAGTAGTTGGTCGAGTAGTTGGTCGAGTAGTTGGTCGAGCGATTGGTCGAGTAGTTGGTCGAGTGATTGGTCGAGTAGTTGGTCTAGTAGTTGTTCGAGTGATTGGTCAAGTGGTGGGTCGAGTAATTGGTCGAGTAGTTGGTCGAGTAGTTGGTCGAGTAGATGGTCTAGTAGTTGGTCGAGTAGTTGGTCGAGTAGTTGGTCGAGTGATTGGTCGAGTAGTTGGTCGAGTAGTTGGTCGAGTAGTTGTTCGAGTGATTGGTCGAGTGGTCGGTCGAGTGGTCGGTCGAGTAGTTGGTCGAGTAGCTGGTCGAGTAGTTGGTCGAGTGATTGCTCCAGTAGTTGGTCGAGTGATTGGTCGAGTAGTTGGTCTAGTAGTTGATCGAGTAGTTGTTCGAGCGATTGGTCGAGTAGTTGGTCGAGTAGTGGGTCGAGTAGTTGGTCGAGTAGTTGGTCGAGTAGTCGATCGAGTAGGTGGTCGAGTAGGTAGTCGAGTAGTTGATCGACTGGTTGGACGACTGGTAAGACGAATTGTTGGTTGACTGGTTGGTCGAGTGGTTATTCGAGTAGTTGGTCGAGTAGCTGGTCGAGTAGTTGGTCGAGTAGTTGGTCGAGTGGTTGATCGAGTGACTGGTCTAGTAGTCGGTCGAGTGGTCGGTCGAGTAGTTTGTCGAGTAGTTTGTCGAGTAGTTGGTCGAGTAGTTGGTCGAGTAGTTGGTCGAGTAGTTGGTCGAGTAGTTGGTCGAGTAGTTGGTCGAGTAGTAGGTCGAGTAGTTGGTCGAGTAGTTGGTCGAGTAGTTGGTCGAGCGATTGGTCGAGTAGTTGGTCGAGTGATTGGTCGAGTAGTTGGTCTAGTAGTTGTTCGAGTGATTGGTCAAGTGGTCGGTCGAGTAGTTGGTCGAGTAATTGGTCGAGTAGTTGGTCGAGTAGTTGGTAGAGTAGTTGGTTGAGTAGGTGGTCGAGTAGTTGGTCGAGTGATTGGTCGTGTAGTTGGTTGAGTAGTTGGTTGAGTAGTTGGTCGAGAATTTGGTCGAGTAGTTGGTCGAGTGATTGGTCGAGTGATTGGTCGAGTAGTTGGTCGAGTAGTTGGTCAAGTAGTTGGTCGAGTAGTTGGTCGAGTAGTTGGTCGAGTAGTTGGTCGAGTAGTTGGTCGAGTGATTGGTCGAGTAGTTGGTCGAGTAGTTGGTCGAGTAGTTGGTCGGGTAGTTGGTCGAGCAGTTGGTCGAGTTGTTGGTCGAGTAGTTGGTCGAGTGATTAGTCGAGAAGTTGGTCGAGTAGTTGGTCGAGTAGTTGGTCGAGCGATTGGTTTAGTGATTGGTCGAGAAGTCGGTCGAGTGGTGGGTCGAGTAATTGGTCGAGTAGATGGTCGAGTAGTTGGTCGAGTAGTTGGTCGAGTAGTTGGTCGAGTGATTGGTCGAGTAGTTGGTCGAGTAGTTGTTCAAGTGATTGGTCGAGTGGTCGGTCGAGTGGTCGGTCGAGTAGTTGGTCGAGTAGCTGGTCGAGTAGTTGGTCGAGTGATTGCTCCAGTAGTTGGTCGAGTGATTGGTCGAGTAGTTGGTCTAGTAGTTGGTCGAGTAGTTGGTCGAGCGATTGGTCGAGTAGTTGGTCGAGTAGTGGGTCGAGTAGTTGGTCGAGTAGTTGGTCGAGTAGTCGATCGAGTAGGTGGTCGAGTAGGTAGTCGAGTAGTTGATCGACTGGTTGGACGACTGGTAAGACGAATTGTTGGTTGACTGGTTGGTCGAGTGGTTATTCGAGTAGTTGGTCGAGTAGTTGGTCGAGTAGTTGGTCGAGTGGTTGATCGAGTGACTGGTCTAGTAGTCGGTCGAGTGGTCGGTCGAGTAGTTGGTCGAGTAGTTTGTCGAGTAGTTGGTCGAGTAGTTTGTCGAGTAGTTGGTCGAGTAGTTGGTCGAGTAGTTGGTCGAGTAGTTGGTCGAGTGATTGGTCGAGTAGTTGGTCGAGTAGTTGGTCGAGTAGTTGGTCGAGTAGTTGGTCGAGTGATTGATCGAGTGACTGGTCTAGTAGTCGGTCGAGTGGTCGGTCGAGTAGTTGGTCGAGTTGTTGGTCGAGTAGTTGGTCGAGTAGTTGGTCGAGCGATTGGTCGAGTAGTTGGTCGAGTGATTGGTCGAGTAGTTGGTCGAGTGATTGGTCTAGTGTTCGGTCGAGTAGTTGGTCGAGTAGTTGGTCGAGTAGTTGCTAGAGTAGTTGGTTGAGTAGGTGGTCGAGTAGTTGGTCGAGTGATTGGTCGAGTAGTTGGTTGAGTAGTTGGTCGAGTGATTGGTCGAGTAGTTGGTCGAGTAGTTGGTCGAGTAGTTGGTCGAGTAGTTGGTCGAGTAGTTGGTCAAGTAGTTGGTCGAGTAGTTGGTCGAGTAGTTGGTCGAGTTGTTGGTCGAGTAGTTGGTCGAGTAGTTGGTCGAGTAGTTGGTCGAGTAGTTGGTCGAGTAGTTGGTCGAGTAGTTGGTCGAGTAGTTGGTCGAGTAGTTGGTCGAGCGATTGGTCGAGTAGTTGGTCGAGTGATTGGTCGAGTAGTTGGTCGAGTAGTTGTTCGAGTGATTGGTTGACTGGTTGGTCGAGTGGTTGGTCCAGTAGTTGGTCGAGTAGTTGGTCGAGTAGTTGGTCGAGTAGTTGGTCGAGTGATTGATCGAGTGACTGGTCTAGTAGTCGGTCGAGTGGTCGGTCGAGTAGTTGGTCGAGTAGTTGGTCGTGTAGTTGGTTGAGTAATTAGTCGAGTAGTTGGTCGAGTAGTTGGTCGAGTAATTGGTCGAGTAGTTGGTCGAGTAGCTGGTCGAGTAGTTGGTCGAGTAGTTGGACGAGTAGTTGGTCGAGTAGTTGGTCGAGAAGTTGGTCGTGTAGTTGGTCGAGTGATTGGTCGAGTGATTGGTCGAGTAGTTGGTCGAGTAGTTGGTCAAGTAGTTGGTCGAGTAGTTGGTCGAGTAGTTGGTCGAGTAGTTGGTCGAGTAAATGGTCGAGTGATTGGTCGAGTAGTTGGTCGAGTAGTTGGTCGAGTAGTTGGTCGAGTAGTTGGTCGAGCAGTTGGTTGAGTTGTTGGTCGAGTAGTTGGTCGAGTGATTAGTCGAGTGGTTGGTCGAGTAGTTGGTCGAGCGATTGGTTTAGTGATTGGTCGAGAAGTCGGTCGAGTGGTGGGTCGAGTAATTGGTCGAGTAGATGGTCGAGTAGTTGGTCGAGTAGTTGGTCGAGTAGTTGGTCGAGTGATTGGTCGAGTAGTTGGTCGAGTAGTTGGTCGAGTAGTTGTTCGAGTGATTGGTCGAGTGGTCGGTCGAGTGGTCGGTCGAGTAGTTGGTCGAGTAGCTGGTCGAGTAGTTGGTCGAGTGATTGCTCCAGTAGTTGGTCGAGTGATTGGTCGAGTAGTTGGTCTAGTAGTTGATCGAGTAGTTGGTCGAGCGATTGGTCGAGTAGTTGGTCTAGTAGTTGTTCGAGTGATTGGTCAAGTGGTCGGTCGAGTAGTTGGTCGAGTAATTGGTCGAGTAGTTGGTCGAGTAGTTGGTAGAGTAGTTGGTTGAGTAGGTGGTCGAGTAGTTGGTCGAGTGATTGGTCGTGTAGTTGGTTGAGTAGTCTGTTGAGTAGTTGGTCGAGTAGTTGGTCGAGTAGTTGGTCGAGTGATTGGTCGAGTAGTCGGTCGAGTGGTCGGTCGAGTAGTTGGTCGAGTAGTTGGTCGAGTAGTTGGTCGAGTAGTTGGTCGAGTAGTTGGTTGAGTAGTTGGTCGAGTAGTTGGTCGAGTGATTGGTCGAGTAGTTGGTCGAGTAGTTGGTCGAGTGATTGATCGAGTAGTTGGTCGAGTAGTTGGTCGAGTAGTTGGTCGAGTAGTTGGTCGAGTAGTTGGTCGAGTAGTTGGTCGAGTAGTTGGTCGAGTAGATGGTCGAGTAGTTGGTCGAGTAGTTGGTCGAGTAGTTGGTCAAGTGATTGGTCGAGTAGTTGGTCGAGTAGTTGGTCGAGTAGTTGGTCGAGTAGCTGGTCGAGTAGTTGGTCGAGTAGTTGGACAAGTAGTTGGTCGAGTAGTTGGTCGAGAATTTGGTCGAGTAGTTGGTCGAGTGATTGGTCGAGTGATTGGTCGAGTAGTTGGTCGAGTAGTTGGTCAAGTAGTTGTTCGAGTAGTTGGTCGAGTAGTTGGTCGAGTAGTTGGTCGAGTAGTTGGTCGAGTGATTGGTCGAGTAGTTGGTCGAGTAGTTGGTCGAGTAGTTGGTCGAGTAGTTGGTCGAGCAGTTGGTCGAGTTGTTGGTCGAGTAGTTGGTCGAGTGATTAGTCGAGAAGTTGGTCGAGTAGTTGGTCGAGTAGTTGGTCGAGCGATTGGTTTAGTGAATGGTCGAGAAGTCGGTCGAGTGGTGGGTCGAGTAATTGGTCGAGTAGTTGGTCGAGTAGTTGGTCGAGTAGATGGTCGAGTAGTTGGTCGAGTAGTTGGTCGAGTAGTTGGTCGAGTGATTGGTCGAGTAGTTGGTCGAGTAGTTGTTCAAGTGATTGGTCGAGTGGTCGGTCGAGTGGTCGGTCGAGTAGTTGGTCGAGTAGCTGGTCGAGTAGTTGGTCGAGTGATTGCTCCAGTAGTTGGTCGAGTGATTGGTCGAGTAGTTGGTCTAGTAGTTGGTCGAGTAGTTGGTCGAGCGATTGGTCGAGTAGTTGGTCGAGTAGTGGGTCGCGTAGTTGGTCGAGTAGTTGGTCGAGTAGTCGATCGAGTAGGTGGTCGAGTAGGTAGTCGAGTAGTTGATCGTCTGGTTGGACGACTGGTAAGACGAATTGTTGGTTGACTGGTTGGTCGAGTGGTTATTCGAGTAGTTGGTCGAGTAGCTGGTCGAGTAGTTGGTCGAGTAGTTGGTCGAGTGGTTGATCGAGTGACTGGTCGAGTAATTGGTCGAGTAGTTGGTCGAGTAGTTGGTCGAGTAGATGGTCGAGTAGTTGGTCGAGTAGTTGGTCGAGTAGTTGGTCGAGTGATTGGTCGAGTAGTTGGTCGAGTAGTTGGTCGAGTAGTTGGTCGAGTAGTTGGTCGAGTAGTTGGTCGAGTGATTGGTCGAGTAGTTGGTCGAGTAGTTGTTCAAGTAATTGGTCGAGTGGTCGGTCGAGTGGTCGGTCGAGTAGTTGGTCGAGTAGCTGGTCGAGTAGTTGGTCGAGTGATTGCTCCAGTAGTTGGTCGAGTGATTGGTCGAGTAGTTGGTCTAGTAGTTGGTCGAGTAGTTGGTCGAGCGATTGGTCGAGTAGTTGGTCGAGTGGTGGGTCGAGTAGTTGGTCGAGTAGTTGGTCGAGTAGTCGATCGAGTAGGTGGTCGAGTAGGTAGTCGAGTAGTTGATCGACTGGTTGGACGACTGGTAAGACGAATTGTTGGTTGACTGGTTGGTCGTGTGGTTATTCGAGTAGTTGGTCGAGTAGTTGGTCGAGTAGTTGGTCGAGTGGTTGATCGAGTGACTGGTCTAGTAGTCGGTCGAGTGGTCGGTCGAGTAGTTGGTCGAGTAGTTTGTCGAGTAGTTGGTCGAGTAGTTTGTCGAGTAGTTGGTCGAGTAGTTGGTCGAGTAGTTGGTCGAGTAGTTGGTCGAGTAGTTGGTCGAGTAGTTGGTCGAGTAGTTGGTCGAGTAGTTGGTCGAGTAGTTGGTCGAGTAGTTGGTCGAGTAGTTTGTCGAGTAGTTGGTCGAGTAGTTTGTCGAGTAGTTTGTCGAGTAGTTGGTCGAGTAGTTGGTCGAGTAGTTGGTCGAGTAGTTGGTCGAGTAGTTGGTCGAGTAGTTGGTCGAGTAGTTGGTCAAGTAGTAGGTCGAGTAGTTTGTCGAGTAGTTGGTCGAGTAGTTGGTCGAGTAGTTGGTCGAGTAGTTGGTCGAGTAGTTGGTCGAGTAGTTGGTCGAGTAGTTGGTCGAGTAGTTGGTCGAGTAGTTGGTCGAGTAGTTGGTCGAGTAGTTGGTCGAGTAGTTTGTCGAGTAGTTGGTCGAGTAGTTTGTCGAGTAGTTTGTCGAGTAGTTGGTCGAGTAGTTGGTCGAGTAGTTGGTCGAGTAGTTGGTCGAGTAGTTGGTCGAGTAGTTGGTCGAGTAGTTGGTCGAGTAGTTGGTCGAGTAGTTGGTCGAGTAGTTGGTAGAGTAGTTGGTTGAGTAGGTGGTCGAGTAGTTGGTCGAGTGATTGGTCGAGTAGTTGGTTGAGTAGTTGGTTGAGTAGTTGGTCAAGTAGTTGGTCGAGTAGTTGGTCGAGTGATTGGTCGAGTAGTCGGTCGAGTGGTCGGTCGAGTAGTTGGTCGAGTAGTTGGTCGAGTAGTTGGTCGAGTAGTTGGTCGAGTAGTTGGTTGAGTATTTGGTCGAGTAGTTGGTCGAGTGATTGGTCGAGTAGTTGGTCGAGTAGTTGGTCGAGTGATTGATCAAGTAGTTGGTCGAGTAGTTGGTCGAGTAGTTGGTCGAGTAGTTGGTCGAGTAGTTGGTCGAGTAGTTGGTCGTGTGATTGGTCGAGTAGTTGGTTGAGTAGTTGGTCGAGTAGTTGGTCGAGTAGTTGGTCGAGTGATTTGTCGAGTAGTCGGTCAAGTAGTTGGTCGAGTAGTTGGTTGAGTAGTTGGTCAACTAGTGGGTCGAGTAGTTGGTCGAATAGTTGGTCGAGTAGTCGGTCGAGTAGGTGGTCGAGTAGTTGGTAGAGTAGTTGGTTGAGTAGTCGGTCGAGTGGTCGGTCGAGTAGTTGGTCGAGTAGTTGGTCGAGTAGTTGGTCGAGTAGTTGGTCGAGTAGTTGGTCGAGCAGTTGGTCGAGTTGTTGGTCGAGTAGTTGGTCGAGTGATTAGTCGAGTAGTTGGTCGAGTAGTTGGTCGAGTAGTTGGTCGAGCGATTGGTTTAGTGATTGGTCGAGAAGTCGGTCGAGTGGTGGGTCGAGTAATTGGTCGAGTAGTTGGTCGAGTAGTTGGTCGAGTAGATGGTCGAGTAGTTGGTCGAGTAGTTGGTCGAGTAGTTGGTCGAGTGATTGGTCGAGTAGTTGGTCTAGTAGTTGGTCGAGTAGTTGGTCGAGCGATTGGTCGAGTAGTTGGTCGAGTAGTGGGTCGAGTAGTTGGTCGAGTAGTTGGTCGAGTAGTAGGTCGAGTAGTTGGTCGAGTAGTTGGTCGAGTAGTGGGTCGAGTAGCTGGTCGAGTAGTTGGTCGAGTAGTTGGTCGAGTGGTTGATCGAGTGACTGGTCTAGTAGTCGGTCGAGTGGTCGGTCGAGTAGTTGGTCGAGTAGTTGGTCGATTAGCTGGTCGAGTAGTTGGTCGAGTAGTTGGACAAGTAGTTGGTCGAGAAGTTGGTCGAGAATTTGGTCGAGTAGTTGGTCGAGTGATTGGTCTAGTGATTGGTCGAGTAGTTGGTCGAGTAGTTGGTCAAGTAGTTGGTCGAGTAGTTGGTCGAGTAGTTGGTCAAGTAGTTGGTCGAGTAGTTGGTCGAGTGGTCGGTCGAGTAGTTGGTCGAGTAATTGGTCGAGTAGTTTGTCGAGTAGTTGGTAGAGTAGTTGGTTGAGTAGGTGGTCGAGTAGTTGGTCGAGTGATTGGTCGTGTAGTTGGTTGAGTAGTTGGTTGAGTAGTTGGTCGAGTAGTTGGTCGAGTAGTTGGTCGAGTGATTGGTCGAGTAGTCGGTCGAGTGGTCGGTCGAGTAGTTGGTCGAGTAGTTGGTCGAGTAGTTGGTCGAGTAGTTGGTCGAGTAGTTGGTTGAGTAGTTGGTCGAGTAGTTGGTCGAGTAGTTGGTCGAGTGATTGGTCGAGTAGTTGGTCGAGTAGTTGGTCGAGTGATTGATCGAGTAGTTGGTCGAGTAGTTGGTCGAGTAGTTGGTCGAGTAGTTGGTCGAGTAGTTGGTCGAGTAGTTGGTCGAGTAGTTGGTCGAGTAGATGGTCGAGTAGTTGGTCGAGAAGTTGGTCGAGTAGTTGGTCGAGTGATTGGTCGAGTGGTCGGTCGAGTAGTTGTTTGAGTAGCTGGTCGAGTAGTTGGTCGAGTGATTGCTCCAGTAGTTGGTCGAGTGATTGGTCGAGTAGTTGGTCTAGTTGTTGGTCGAGTAGTTGGTCGAGCGATTGGTCGAGTAGTTGGTCGAGTAGTGGGTCGAGTAGTTGGTCGAGTAGTTGGTCGAGTAGTCGATCGAGTAGGTGGTCGAGTAGGTAGTCGAGTAGTTGATCGACTGGTTGGACGACTGGTAAGACGAATTGTTGGTTGACTGGTTGGTCGAGTGGTTATTCGAGTAGTTGGTCGAGTAGTTGGTCGAGTAGTTGGTCGAGTAGTTGGTCGAGTAGTGGGTCGAGTAGCTGGTCGAGTAGTTGGTCGAGTAGTTGGTCGAGTGGTTGATCGAGTGACTGGTCTAGTAGTCGGTCGAGTGGTCGGTCGAGTAGTTGGTCGAGTAGTTTGTCGAGTAGTTGGTCGAGTAGTTGGTCGAGTAGTTGGTCGAGTAGTTGGTCGAGTAGTTGGTCGAGTAGTTGGTCGAGTAGTAGGTCGAGTAGTTGGTCGAGTAGTTGGTCGAGTAGTTGGTCGAGCGATTGGTCGAGTAGTTGGTCGAGTGATTGGTCGAGTAGTTGGTCGAGTAGTTGGTCTAGTAGTTGTTCGAGTGATTGGTCAAGTGGTCGGTCGAGTAGTTGGTCGAGTAATTGGTCGAGTAGTTGGTCGAGTAGTTGGTAGAGTAGTTGGTTGAGTAGGTGGTCGAGTAATTGGTCGAGTAGTTGGTCGAGTGATTGGTCGAGTAGTTGGTCTAGTAGTTGTTCGAGTGATTGGTCAAGTGGTCGGTCGAGTAGTTGGTCGAGTAATTGGTCGAGTAGTTGGTCGAGTAGTTGGTAGAGTAGTTGGTTGAGTAGGTGGTCGAGTAGTTGGTCGAGTGATTGGTCGTGTAGTTGGTTGAGTAGTTGGTTGAGTAGTTGGTCGAGTAGTTGGTCGAGTAGTTGGTCGAGTGATTGGTCGAGTAGTCGGTCGAGTGGTCGGTCGAGTAGTTGGTCGAGTAGTTGGTCGAGTAGTTGGTCGAGTAGTTGGTCGAGTAGTTGGTTGAGTAGTTGGTCGAGTAGTTGGTCGAGTGATTGGTCGAGTAGTTGGTCGAGTAGTTGGTCGAGTGATTGATCGAGTAGTTGGTCGAGTAGTTGGTCGAGTAGTTGGTCGAGTAGTTGGTCGAGTAGTTGGTCGAGTAGTTGGTCGAGTAGTTGGTCGAGTAGATGGTCGAGTAGTTGGTCGAGTAGTTGGTCGAGTAGTTGATCGAGTGATTGGTCGAGTAGTTGGTCGAGTAGTTGGTCGAGTAGTTGGTCGAGTAGCTGGTCGAGTAGTTGGTCGAGTAGTTGGACAAGTAGTTGGTCGAGTAGTTGGTCGAGAATTTGGTCGAGTAGTTGGTCGAGTGATTGGTCGAGTGATTGGTCGAGTAGTTGGTCGAGTAGTTGGTCAAGTAGTTGGTCGAGTAGTTGGTCGAGTAGTTGGTCGAGTAGTTGGTCGAGTAGTTGGTCGAGTGATTGGTCGAGTAGTTGGTCGAGTAGTTGGCCGAGTAGTTGGTCGAGTAGTTGGTCGAGCAGTTGGTCGAGTTGTTGGTCGAGTAGTTGGTCGAGTGATTAGTCGAGAAGTTGGTCGAGTAGTTGGTCGAGTAGTTGGTCGAGCGATTGGTTTAGTGATTGGTCGAGAAGTCGGTCGATTGGTGGGTCGAGTAATTGGTCGAGTAGTTGGTCGAGTAGTTGGTCGAGTAGATGGTCGAGTAGTTGGTCGAGTAGTTGGTCGAGTAGTTGGTCGAGTGATTGGTCGAGTAGTTGGTCGAGTAGTTGTTCAAGTGATTGGTCGAGTGGTCGGTCGAGTGGTCGGTCGAGTAGTTGGTCGAGTAGCTGGTCGAGTAGTTGGTCGAGTGATTGCTCCAGTAGTTGGTCGAGTGATTGGTCGAGTAGTTGGTCTAGTAGTTGGTCGAGTAGTTGGTCGAGCGATTGGTCGAGTAGTTGGTCGAGTGGTGGGTCGAGTAGTTGGTCGAGTAGTTGGTCGAGTAGTCGATCGAGTAGGTGGTCGAGTAGGTAGTCGAGTAGTTGATCGACTGGTTGGACGACTGGTAAGACGAATTGTTGGTTGACTGGTTGGTCGTGTGGTTATTCGAGTAGTTGGTCGAGTAGTTGGTCGAGTAGTTGGTCGAGTGGTTGATCGAGTGACTGGTCTAGTAGTCGGTCGAGTGGTCGGTCGAGTAGTTGGTCGAGTAGTTTGTCGAGTAGTTGGTCGAGTAGTTTGTCGAGTAGTTGGTCGAGTAGTTGGTCGAGTAGTTGGTCGAGTAGTTGGTCGAGTAGTTGGTCGAGTAGTTGGTCGAGTAGTTGGTCGAGTAGTTGGTCGAGTAGTTGGTCGAGTAGTTGGTCGAGTAGTTTGTCGAGTAGTTGGTCGAGTAGTTTGTCGAGTAGTTTGTCGAGTAGTTGGTCGAGTAGTTGGTCGAGTAGTTGGTCGAGTAGTTGGTCGAGTAGTTGGTCGAGTAGTTGGTCGAGTAGTTGGTCAAGTAGTAGGTCGAGTAGTTTGTCGAGTAGTTGGTCGAGTAGTTGGTCGAGTAGTTGGTCGAGTAGTTGGTCGAGTAGTTGGTCGAGTAGTTGGTCGAGTAGTTGGTCGAGTAGTTGGTCGAGTAGTTGGTCGAGTAGTTGGTCGAGTAGTTGGTCGAGTAGTTTGTCGAGTAGTTGGTCGAGTAGTTTGTCGAGTAGTTTGTCGAGTAGTTGGTCGAGTAGTTGGTCGAGTAGTTGGTCGAGTAGTTGGTCGAGTAGTTGGTCGAGTAGTTGGTCGAGTAGTTGGTCGAGTAGTTGGTCGAGTAGTTGGTCGAGTAGTTGGTAGAGTAGTTGGTTGAGTAGGTGGTCGAGTAGTTGGTCGAGTGATTGGTCGAGTAGTTGGTTGAGTAGTTGGTTGAGTAGTTGGTCGAGTAGTTGGTCGAGTAGTTGGTCGAGTGATTGGTCGAGTAGTCGGTCGAGTGGTCGGTCGAGTAGTTGGTCGAGTAGTTGGTCGAGTAGTTGGTCGAGTAGTTGGTCGAGTAGTTGGTTGAGTATTTGGTCGAGTAGTTGGTCGAGTGATTGGTCGAGTAGTTGGTCGAGTAGTTGGTCGAGTGATTGATCAAGTAGTTGGTCGAGTAGTTGGTCGAGTAGTTGGTCGAGTAGTTGGTCGAGTAGTTGGTCGAGTAGTTGGTCGTGTGATTGGTCGAGTAGTTGGTTGAGTAGTTGGTCGAGTAGTTGGTCGAGTAGTTGGTCGAGTGATTTGTCGAGTAGTCGGTCAAGTAGTTGGTCGAGTAGTTGGTTGAGTAGTTGGTCAACTAGTGGGTCGAGTAGTTGGTCGAATAGTTGGTCGAGTAGTCGGTCGAGTAGGTGGTCGAGTGGTTGGTAGAGTAGTTGGTTGAGTAGTCGGTCGAGTGGTCGGTCGAGTAGTTGGTCGAGTAGTTGGTCGAGTAGTTGGTCGAGTAGTTGGTCGAGTAGTTGGTCGAGCAGTTGGTCGAGTTGTTGGTCGAGTAGTTGGTCGAGTGATTAGTCGAGTAGTTGGTCGAGTAGTTGGTCGAGTAGTTGGTCGAGCGATTGGTTTAGTGATTGGTCGAGAAGTCGGTCGAGTGGTGGGTCGAGTAATTGGTCGAGTAGTTGGTCGAGTAGTTGGTCGAGTAGATGGTCGAGTAGTTGGTCGAGTAGTTGGTCGAGTAGTTGGTCGAGTGATTGGTCGAGTAGTTGGTCTAGTAGTTGGTCGAGTAGTTGGTCGAGCGATTGGTCGAGTAGTTGGTCGAGTAGTGGGTCGAGTAGTTGGTCGAGTAGTTGGTCGAGTAGTAGGTCGAGTAGTTGGTCGAGTAGTTGGTCGAGTAGTGGGTCGAGTAGCTGGTCGAGTAGTTGGTCGAGTAGTTGGTCGAGTGGTTGATCGAGTGACTGGTCTAGTAGTCGGTCGAGTGGTCGGTCGAGTAGTTGGTCGAGTAGTTGGTCGATTAGCTGGTCGAGTAGTTGGTCGAGTAGTTGGACAAGTAGTTGGTCGAGAAGTTGGTCGAGAATTTGGTCGAGTAGTTGGTCGAGTGATTGGTCTAGTGATTGGTCGAGTAGTTGGTCGAGTAGTTGGTCAAGTAGTTGGTCGAGTAGTTGGTCGAGTAGTTGGTCGAGTAGTTGGTCGAGTAGTTGGTCGAGTGGTCGGTCGAGTAGTTGGTCGAGTAATTGGTCGAGTAGTTTGTCGAGTAGTTGGTAGAGTAGTTGGTTGAGTAGGTGGTCGAGTAGTTGGTCGAGTGATTGGTCGTGTAGTTGGTTGAGTAGTTGGTTGAGTAGTTGGTCGAGTAGTTGGTCGAGTAGTTGGTCGAGTGATTGGTCGAGTAGTCGGTCGAGTGGTCGGTCGAGTAGTTGGTCGAGTAGTTGGTCGAGTAGTTGGTCGAGTAGTTGGTCGAGTAGTTGGTTGAGTAGTTGGTCGAGTAGTTGGTCGAGTGATTGGTCGAGTAGTTGGTCGAGTAGTTGGTCGAGTGATTGATCGAGTAGTTGGTCGAGTAGTTGGTCGAGTAGTTGGTCGAGTAGTTGGTCGAGTAGTTGGTCGAGTAGTTGGTCGAGTAGTTGGTCGAGTAGATGGTCGAGTAGTTGGTCGAGTAGTTGGTCGAGTAGTTGGTCGAGTGATTGGTCGAGTAGTTGGTCGAGTAGTTGGTCGAGTAGTTGGTCGATTAGCTGGTCGAGTAGTTGGTCGAGTAGTTGGACAAGTAGTTGGTCGAGTAGTTGGTCGAGAATTTGGTCGAGTAGTTGGTCGAGTGATTGGTCTAGTGATTGGTCGAGTAGTTGGTCGAGTAGTTGGTCAAGTAGTTGGTCGAGTAGTTGGTCGAGTAGTTGGTCGAGTAGTTGGTCGAGTAGTTGGTCGAGTGATTGGTCGAGTAGTTGGTCGAGTAGTTGGTCGAGTAGTTGGTCGAGTAGTTGGTCGAGCAGTTGGTCGAGTTGTTGGTCGAGTAGTTGGTCGAGTGATTAGTCGAGAAGTTGGTCGAGTAGTTGGTCGAGTAGTTGGTCGAGCGATTGGTTTAGTGATTGGTCGAGAAGTCGGTCGAGTGGTGGGTCGAGTAATTGGTCGAGTATTTGGTCGAGTAGTTGGTCGAGTAGATGGTCGAGTAGTTGGTCGAGTAGTTGGTCGAGTAGTTGGTCGAGTGATTGGTCGAGTAGTTGGTCGAGTAGTTGTTCAAGTGATTGGTCGAGTGGTCGGTCGAGTGGTCGGTCGAGTAGTTGTTTGAGTAGCTGGTCGAGTAGTTGGTCGAGTGATTGCTCCAGTAGTTGGTCGAGTGATTGGTCGAGTAGTTGGTCTAGTTGTTGGTCGAGTAGTTGGTCGAGCGATTGGTCGAGTAGTTGGTCGAGTAGTGGGTCGAGTAGTTGGTCGAGTAGTTGGTCGAGTAGTCGATCGAGTAGGTGGTCGAGTAGGTAGTCGAGTAGTTGATCGACTGGTTGGACGACTGGTAAGACGAATTGTTGGTTGACTGGTTGGTCGAGTGGTTATTCGAGTAGTTGGTCGAGTAGTTGGTCGAGTAGTTGGTCGAGTAGTTGGTCGAGTAGTGGGTCGAGTAGCTGGTCGAGTAGTTGGTCGAGTAGTTGGTCGAGTGGTTGATCGAGTGACTGGTCTAGTAGTCGGTCGAGTGGTCGGTCGAGTAGTTGGTCGAGTAGTTTGTCGAGTAGTTGGTCGAGTAGTTGGTCGAGTAGTTGGTCGAGTAGTTGGTCGAGTAGTTGGTCGAGTAGTTGGTCGAGTAGTAGGTCGAGTAGTTGGTCGAGTAGTTGGTCGAGTAGTTGGTCGAGCGATTGGTCGAGTAGTTGGTCGAGTGATTGGTCGAGTAGTTGGTCGAGTAGTTGGTCTAGTAGTTGTTCGAGTGATTGGTCAAGTGGTCGGTCGAGTAGTTGGTCGAGTAATTGGTCGAGTAGTTGGTCGAGTAGTTGGTAGAGTAGTTGGTTGAGTAGGTGGTCGAGTAATTGGTCGAGTAGCTGGTCGAGTAGTTGGTAGAGTAGTTGGTTGAGTAGGTGGTCGAGTAGTTGGTCGAGTAGTTGGTCGAGTAGTTGGTCGAGTAGTTGGTCGAGTAGTTGGCCGAGTAGTTGGTCGAGTAGTTGGTCGAGTAGTTGGTCGAGTAGTTGGTCGAGTAGTTTGCCGAGTAGTTGGTCGAGTAGTTGGTCGAGTAGTTGGTCGAGTAGATGGTCGAGTAGTTGGTCGAGTAGTTGGTCGAGTAGTTGGTCGAGTGATTGGTCGAGTAGTTGGTCGAGTAGTTGGTCGAGTAGTTGGTCGATTAGCTGGTCGAGTAGTTGGTCGAGTAGTTGGACAAGTAGTTGGTCGAGTAGTTGGTCGAGAATTTGGTCGAGTAGTTGGTCGAGTGATTGGTCTAGTGATTGGTCGAGTAGTTGGTCGAGTAGTTGGTCAAGTAGTTGGTCGAGTAGTTGGTCGAGTAGTTGGTCCAGTAGTTGGTCGAGTAGTTGGTCGAGTGATTGGTCGAGTAGTTGGTCGAGTAGTTGGTCGAGTAGTTGGTCGAGTAGTTGGTCGAGCAGTTGGTCGAGTTGTTGGTCGAGTAGTTGGTCGAGTGATTAGTCGAGAAGTTGGTCGAGTAGTTGGTCGAGTAGTTGGTCGAGCGATTGGTTTAGTGATTGGTCGAGAAGTCGGTCGAGTGGTGGGTCGAGTAATTGGTCGAGTAGTTGGTCGAGTAGTTGGTCGAGTAGATGGTCGAGTAGCTGGTCGAGTAGTTGGTCGAGTAGTTGGTCGAGTGATTGGTCGAGTAGTTGGTCGAGTAGTTGTTCAAGTGATTGGTCGAGTGGTCGGTCGAGTGGTCGGTCGAGTAGTTGGTCGAGTAGCTGGTCTAGTAGTTGTTCGAGTGATTGGTCAAGTGGTCGGTCGAGTAGTTGGTCGAGTAATTGGTCGAGTAGTTGGTTGAGTAGTTGGTTGAGTAGTTGGTCGAGTAGTTGGTCGAGTAGTTGGTCGAGTGATTGGTCGAGTAGTCGGTCGAGTGGTCGGTCGAGTAGTTGGTCGAGTAGTTGGTCGAGTAGTTGGTCGAGTAGTTGGTCGAGTAGTTGGTTGAGTAGTTGGTCGAGTAGTTGGTCGAGTGATTGGTCGAGTAGTTGGTCGAGTAGTTGGTCGAGTGATTGATCGAGTAGTTGGTCGAGTAGTTGGTCGAGTAGTTGGTCGAGTAGTTGGTCGAGTAGTTGGTCGAGTAGTTGGTCGAGTAGTTGGTCGAGTAGATGGTCGAGTAGTTGGTCGAGTAGTTGGTCGAGTAGTTGGTCGAGTAGTTGGTCAAGTGATTGGTCGAGTAGTTGGTCGAGTAGTTGGTCGAGTAGTTGGTCGAGTAGCTGGTCGAGTAGTTGGTCGAGTAGTTGGACAAGTAGTTGGTCGAGTAGTTGGTCGAGAATTTGGTCGAGTAGTTGGTCGAGTGATTGGTCGAGTGATTGGTCGAGTAGTTGGTCGAGTAGTTGGTCAAGTAGTTGTTCGAGTAGTTGGTCGAGTAGTTGGTCGAGTAGTTGGTCGAGTAGTTGGTCGAGTGATTGGTCGAGTAGTTGGTCGAGTAGTTGGTCGAGTAGTTGGTCGAGTAGTTGGTCGAGCAGTTGGTCGAGTTGTTGGTCGAGTAGTTGGTCGAGAGATTAGTCGAGAAGTTGGTCGAGCGATTGGTTTAGTGATTGGTCGAGAAGTCGGTCGAGTGGTGGGTCGAGTAATTGGTCGAGTAGTTGGTCGAGTAGTTGGTCGAGTAGATGGTCGAGTAGTTGGCCGAGTAGTTGGTCGAGTAGTTGGTCGAGTGATTGGTCGAGTAGTTGGTCGAGTAGTTGTTCAAGTGATTGGTCGAGTGGTCGGTCGAGTGGTCGGTCGAGTAGTTGGTCGAGTAGCTGGTCGAGTAGTTGGTCGAGTGATTGCTCCAGTAGTTGGTCGAGTGATTGGTCGAGTAGTTGGTCTAGTAGTTGGTCGAGTAGTTGGTCGAGCGATTGGTCGAGTAGTTGGTCGAGTAGTGGGTCGAGTAGTTGGTCGAGTAGTTGGTCGAGTAGTCGATCGAGTAGGTGGTCGAGTAGGTAGTCGAGTAGTTGATCGACTGGTTGGACGACTGGTAAGACGAATTGTTGGTTGACTGGTTGGTCGAGTGGTTATTCGAGTAGTTGGTCGAGTAGCTGGTCGAGTAGTTGGTCGAGTAGTTGGTCGAGTGGTTGATCGAGTGACTGGTCGAGTAATTGGTCGAGTAGTTGGTCGAGTAGTTGGTCGAGTAGATGGTCGAGTAGTTGGTCGAGTAGTTGGTCGAGTAGTTGGTCGAGTGATTGGTCGAGTAGTTGGTCGAGTAGTTGGTCGAGTAGTTGTTCGAGTGATTGGTCGAGTGGTCGGTCGAGTGGTCGGTCGAGTAGTTGGTCGAGTAGCTGGTCGAGTAGTTGGTCGAGTGATTGCTCCATTAGTTGGTCGAGTGATTGGTCGAGTAGTTGGTCGAGTAGTGGGTCGAGTAGTTGGTCGAGTAGTTTGTCGAGTAGTTGGTCGAGTAGTTGGTCGAGTAGTTGGTCGAGTAGTTGGTCGAGTAGTTGGTCGAGTAGTTGGTCGAGTAGTAGGTCGAGTAGTTGGTCGAGTAGTTGGTCGAGTAGTTGGTCGAGCGATTGGTCGAGTAGTTGGTCGAGTGATTGGTCGAGTAGTTGGTCTAGTAGTTGTTCGAGTGATTGGTCAAGTGGTCGGTCGAGTAGTTGGTCGAGTAATTGGTCGAGTAGTTGGTCGAGTAGTTGGTAGAGTAGTTGGTTGAGTAGGTGGTCGAGTAGTTGGTCGAGTGATTGGTCGTGTAGTTGGTTGAGTAGTTGGTTGAGTAGTTGGTCGAGTAGTTGGTCGAGTAGTTGGTCGAGTGATTGGTCGAGTAGTCGGTCGAGTGGTCGGTCGAGTAGTTGGTCGAGTAGTTGGTCGAGTAGTTGGTCGAGTAGTTGGTCGAGTAGTTGGTTGAGTAGTTGGTCGAGTAGTTGGTCGAGTGATTGGTCGAGTAGTTGGTCGAGTAGTTGGTCGAGTGATTGATCGAGTAGTTGGTCGAGTAGTTGGTCGAGTAGTTGGTCGAGTAGTTGGTCGAGTAGTTGGTCGAGTAGTTGGTCGAGTAGTTGGTCGAGTAGATGGTCGAGTAGTTGGTCGAGTAGTTGGTCGAGTAGTTGATCGAGTGATTGGTCGAGTAGTCGGTCGAGTAGTTGGTCGAGTAGTTGGTCGAGTAGCTGGTCGAGTAGTTGGTCGAGTAGTTGGACAAGTAGTTGGTCGAGTAGTTGGTCGAGAATTTGGTCGAGTAGTTGGTCGAGTGATTGGTCGAGTGATTGGTCGAGTAGTTGGTCGAGTAGTTGGTCAAGTAGTTGGTCGAGTAGTTGGTCGAGTAGTTGGTCGAGTAGTTGGTCGAGTAGTTGGTCGAGTGATTGGTCGAGTAGTTAGTCGAGTAGTTGGCCGAGTAGTTGGTCGAGTAGTTGGTCGAGCAGTTGGTCGAGTTGTTGGTCGAGTAGTTGGTCGAGTGATTAGTCGAGAAGTTGGTCGAGTAGTTGGTCGAGTAGTTGGTCGAGCGATTGGTTTAGTGATTGGTCGAGAAGTCGGTCGAGTAGTGGGTCGAGTAATTGGTCGAGTAGTTGGTCGAGTAGTTGGTCGAGTAGATGGTCGAGTAGTTGGTCGAGTAGTTGGTCGAGTAGTTGGTAGAGTGATTGGTCGAGTAATTGGTCGAGTAGTTGTTCAAGTTGTAACCTTCCTTTTCTCCTCTAGGGATTTTTAGGAGTATATTAATGAAATCGACTCGGAAACATAAAATGTCTCCAAGTCGAAACACCACCAAGATCATCTCTTTTATATTATATTAGGCCAATGATATATTTATATGTGATCGTCTAGTTGTAGAACTTTGTTCTACTTTGTGAGTTGTAATAACTAGTTCTTCTAGGAATTATAGAGGAAGAAAGATTCGCCAAGCTTATTGAAGCCGTAGGATGCTTATTATTAAAGTCCTTAAACTCTATATAAAATTTGCCAAAATAATAATTTAAATTTATCGATCAATTGCAATTTCCAAAATATTTCATTAAAATTTTTACTTGTAAAGGGTTTACATGCTTTAATCTCAAATACCCGATACAACCCTACTATCGCAACATATATTTTTGTCTTTAAAAATATATGGAGGTACACAGCTCCAGCGGAAATCCCCGCTGTGTACGGTGAGTGCCGTCCACCGGTTGCACTCCCCCCGACTTCAAGGGACAACAGATCGGCCACCGTATATCGCAGAAAAATACTGGTAAACCAGTAAGAGTTTTTAGCTCATTATTGGTGAATAAACACCATTCAGTCGTTTCTCGCATATCAATGCGTTACACCGTCAAGTGTATAATTAGGCGTCACCACCAAGACATTGTCAGCATAGGTATCGACCTACGGAGCGCATTAGGAGTATTAAACTCGCCTCAGGGGATGGCTAATTCCCTCGTTGTGCGGTGTCAGCGCGAGCCTTGAGAGCATAGCTCCCTCCAGCTACCATCTTCGCAAGAGACAAATGCACAGGCTCCACCAACTAATGCCAGGGCAGTTTCGGCCACATTGATAACTTTTAGTATAATTCTCGAACATCATATAATTGTGTTATACACCAACTTTTCGCATAATGCGAGTCTCGATCAAATTTGCATCACCCACCAATAATTTGCCTTCGTTTATAAACATGGGTATTTTACAGGCCACTTAATTGATTTGTAAATCATGGAGGGCAAACAGTCTGCAATCCCGTATAGAGGGACCCGACTTGGGCAAATCTAATTAAGACAAGCGTCATACTACAATACAGAATACCATAGCAAACGACAATATCTTATCCTCAATCTATCCGAATAATACAAATGAGCATATTAGCCACGAACCACTTATATACCCGTCACAGGAAGACTCGTTGATCCCATCAATGATCCATCAAAAGATGTACCAAAGACCAAACATAAGCAGCATATCAGGTGCAGTAATGTCGAATTGCAACTCTACACACTCCACGACAGGTGATAGAGATATTACTCTAGGCGAAGCCGCTTCAGAGCAGAAATTTGCAATCAACACCCCGCAACCATCAATGACGCATTATGAACACAATAAACACCCGTGTAATGTTATTGTAGCGAGCATGTATAATCGCGCTTGCGAGACATGCTTGCGAACCAACAAGAAATCAAGCTTAGGCAACAAGTATCCGCTACCTCTATTTTCATCCGTATAGACAGATTCAATTTCGGTACAAAAGTTAGTTGGCAAATCATATAAACTCGACGTATCATAGAAGCAAGCCTCTAAGACGCCAAGTACCCATTATCAAAAAGCCGAAGCTCTAAGACATGGTTCTGAGCACATTTAATACACCGAAGTGCAAAAACACACTCTTCCCAAACCAAAGCATAATTAGTGAATAACTCACCAACTACACCCTAGCCGGTATAGGTTTATAGACGTTTATTCATCGTCAGAACATGTCTATGCGATTTCCAGCATAATTTCACAACGCAACATTTTACGGAAATTGGACCCTGTATACCGCTTGTATACGATCCGTATTCCAAAACAACCACCACATAGTAATCGGCATTATTCATTTTATATATTTCCCCTCAAATATATTTTTCATCAAAATAAATAAATTATTTCAATAGTTCGACGTCCAACGCTTCACGCCGGCCGCATTACTCATATATGTAAGGTCATGGGTGTGTGTCTACGTACAGGCCATTTTGCTGTCCGTTCGCGTAGGATTTTTCACTTTCGTATTTTTAAATTATTTTATTATAAACGTTCATTATAAGTGTATACAATACCTATTACCCTATTTTTGGATTTAAATTCAATAAAAAAAATCAATGCACGAACTCACTCCTTAGACTTAGTATGATTTTCACGAAAAATCAATACGAGAACACACGTAATTCTTATGCCCCTATTTTCCTCAATGTATTGATTCGATATCAATAGTAATATGTATTTATATTACTTATAAGTGTTTTATAGGTCTTTAAGTTCCTTTAATCACGATTTATATCTTCGTTAGACCAAATAATGTAACTTTTTATTTTAATTTAAATATCAATATTTTGTAATGATATTCTAATATGTTATGCATATAACTATTATTAGCATATTTTTATATTATTAAAAATCATCTTTTAATGATTTAATAATGATAGTTACAATCCACCCCCAAATTTTATATTAATGACTGACAAAGTCAGGTAGTTAATGTATAAATTTGAACTTCCCCTTTTTGAGCACATATAAACTACAACTCTATATAATAAAACAAACCTTTGAGCACATAAAACAACAACTCAATATAATAATTATTCCCTACCCCCGGGAATGACCGCCCCAACTCCCCTTCAATCACATCTCTCAGGATGTTGTCAATTTCCATTACATTCGCTTACTCATATGCTGATGTAATTCACTTGATAATTTAATTGTTTCTTTCAAAAATTTTTATTTAGTTGTATCTCAATTATGATTGCCTCCATCTCTCAACAAATGTGATTGAGTCATTCGCCCTAACCCAAATCCCATTTATTTATTGAAAAAAAAAAAATAAAAAATAAAAACACAACTTCTGTTAAACAAAAAAAAATAAATAAATAAATTGAAACATTTTCTATACACTTTATGGTACCTACATCTACCATTATATAATTCAATTATTTCAAACACAAATAATGGTACCCACATTTACCATTTCTTACAACATGCTATTTAAATAATAATTACAATTTATAATATCTCAATAAATGAATTGTATTTAAGTTTCCTCGAACTACACCAGTTTGAGGATCTGTTAACGTATAAACATTATCAAACGGAATTGCGGCTATTACATAAGGCCCTTCATAAGCCAAGTCAAACTTACTTATATGCTTATGTTCTGCATTCGATCTAGTCGACCTTCGAATTTTTACTAAGTCTCCAATATGATATACAATCAATCGATTCCTGTTATCGAATTTTGTCCGTCGAATTTTACTAGAATTTTTCAAATTCTTTCGAACTTGGTCTCTTACTTGCATAATATCGAATTTAAATTTATCTTTGTAAATAACTTTATCAAAAGTCATTTCCGTTCTATCGCCATATAATATTTCGCAAGGTGTAAACCCTGTACTATCGTGTAAAGAATTATTGTATAATTCTTCTATTTTAGGTAAGGCATAAGCCCAATCTTTATGTTTTGCATGACATAAAGTTCTGAACAATCTGCCCAACTCTTTGTTTACTCGCTCTGTTGTGTTCGGTCTTGGATTTCTTACAGTTGTATGTATCGATTTTATGTCTAATTCTCTCATAGAATTTTTCCAATGGTTACTAATAAATTGCTTTCCATTATCAGTTAATATAGTTTTCGGCTTTATAATTTCCGAAAAATGTTTGACTTTCGTTACGACTGATTTTGCAGTTGACTGCTTTAACGGGTATAACTTTATAAATTTACTAAAGGTATCTTGAATAACAAAAATAAATGTATATCCAAAATTCCCTGATATTAATGGTCCATATAAATCAGCCATCACCATATCTCCAATGTTCTCCGTTACAATAGACTTGCACGGACCCACATAAGTTATATTTTCCTTTCGAGCTAATTGACATATATGACAAATTTTAATTTGCCTTTTGATTTCTTTGGCCATGCGCTTCCAATAGAATCTTTCTCTTATATATTTAATAACTTTGTATGCACTTTGATGCCCCATCTCAATATGTACTTGGCTAATAATTTCGCTTTGTAAACTCTTTGGTAAATATATTATTTCTCTTATATAAGCTTTATAATATAATATATTATCTTTTAAGCTATAACGCTTTAAATTTTCATCTACTATATTATCATCGCCTTGCAATGAATTTAATTTATTTATAATTAATAAAAGGTCTGAATCTTGCCTCTGATAATTCGAAATAGATTTCAATTTTTCGATTAGAACATTGTTAGGTTCTGTCTCTGTATATGCTATATCTAAACTTTGATTTTTATTCTCTTGTACAACATTGCCATCCGGTGGATATCTAGAAAGCACATCTGCAACTATGTTACTTTTACCAGATATATGTAATACCTCATAATTAAATTGTTCAAGATATATTATCCATCTTGTAATTCGTCCATTAAATAATTTCATGTTATTTATAAACAACAACGCTTTATGATCGGTCAAAATGAATACTTTACTTCCCCTCAAGTAAGTTTCGAATTTCTTTAAACAACTTATAACAGCATAAAACTCTTGCTCTGTAACTGTCCAATTTAATTCGGACCCTTTTAACGCTTTACTATGATAACCCAAAATGTGCATCTCTTTGTTATCATTTAACTGATATAAAACACCAGCCAAACCAATTCCTGAACAATCAGTTTGTAAATAGTACGGCTTACTAAAATCAGGATGATGGAGTTGTATAGTGTTTATAAATTGTTGCTTAATATCTCTAAATGCCTTATTTTCTTTTTCACTCCATAGAAATTTATGCCCTTTCTTTAATAGGTCACATAATGGTATTATACTTTCGCTATAATTTGGTATAAATCTTCGATAAAAATTACAAAGACCTAAAAAGGCCCTTAATTGTTTAATTTTTCTAGGTATTGGAAAATCTTGTATTGCACGAATTTTATCAGAATCTGTTCTAATGCCATCAGTCGAGATGATAAATCCCAACATTTTTATTTCTTTACAAATAAATTCACATTTACTTATATTGCAAGTTAAACCAGCTTTATTCAATTTATCAAGCACTATATCAATGTGTTCCAAATGTTTATCTAGATCTCCGGTCGTTATGATTGCTAAATCATCTAGATAATTTACGCAAAAATCTTGTACTTGTGGTCCCAATATTATATTCATTGCTCGGCTAAAACTCCCCACTGAAGTCTTTAAGCCTTGCGGTAATACGTTGTATACATAGGATTTTCCATTAAAGTTAAATCCTGTATACTTTCTTCCATTCTTATTGATTGGAATTTGAAAATATGCATTATTCAAATCAATTGTTGTAATATATTTAGCTCCATGAAATGAATTTAAGACATCCAATTGAATTGGCGGTTTCTCTGTTTCTGCAACCATTTTCTTATTAATATTTCTCGCATCTAACAATACTCTTATTGATCCATCTCTTTTCAATGTAAAAGTTAAAGGACTGCTATAAGGGGTTGAAGCCCTCGTAATTATACCAGCTTGTTCCAAGTCCTGTAATTTCTCTTCCACCTTCGATCTGTATGCATAAGGTATCGGATATGATCGTGTAACAATAGGTATTTCATCCAGCATTTCTATTTTATGTTCATAACATTTTGCTCTACCTAATCTATCCGTAAACATATCTCGGTATTTATTTAAAATAACTTTTATTTTTTCTGTATCTATTTTCGACAAAGTGGTCCCAATTTTTATATTCTCAATAATATCTACTTTTTCGAATTCATTAACACATATACAATTTTGTAAATTATTTTTAAATGAAATGAAATGGTCTTTGCCTCCAACTCTAAATTTCAAACCAATATTTTCATCTCTCAAATTAATTAAAACTTTGTTTGCCTTCATCCAATCAAATCCCAAAATCATTGGTCTTATCAAATTACTAATGATCAAAGTCTGAGTTTCAAAAATTACTTCACCAACCTTAATAGGCAATATAATCATCTGCTGTATCTTTGTACTGCGTTGCCCTATTACTCCTCTTATCTGTAACGCTTTAACAGGTAGCACTGATAATTTATTATTTCCACTTTTAAGTTGTAAAAATAAATTTTCTGAAATGCATGTAACATCGCTCCCTGTATCTAATAATGCTACAACATTTTCATTAAACAATGATACATCTATTTCAGAACGCATGCTCCCTACAAATTCCTTTGTATAGTCATCATCACTCTTAAACACAGTTTGCACGAACAACTCTTTTATAAGCAAGTTTGACTTGGCTTTTAAAAGTTTAATAATACTGTTAATATTATTTTTATAACCAACACCATGTCTATCAAACTGACCTAAGACAGATATTGGTTTTCGCAAACCTTTATTATTCTTTCCCAAAGATTGCCCAGGTTGCCACCCCATTTTCATTAGAATATTCAACGCTTTATTTCCTTTAAAATTATCAGAGATTGAATCGGAAACTAATTCAACCTCTGCTCCTCTAAGTAATGCACTGTTTCCTTTAATATTATCAAAGATTGAATCGGAAACTAATTCAACCTCTGCTCCTCTAAGTAATGCACTGTTTCCTTTAATATTATCAAAGATTGAATCGGAAACTAATTCAACCTCTGCTCCTCTAAATTTGAATTAGTGCTTCCACTTGTATTTTGTACAACTTGTACTTCGTTCAATTGTTGAACCACCTCCTTTGCTTCATCTGGTCTGCGCCATCTCTTAAAAGACTGTTGATTTTCTTTAAGTTTATTTTCGTAGTTGTGATTAAATCGCCTCTTCCTCTCTTTTATATAAGATTCTTGTTGACTATCGTCTTGCTTTTCAATATCATCTAAATTTCTCAAGAAATCTGTAGTTTCAATGATTGTATCTATTTTCGCAATACGCCACAACTGTTGTACATTCTTTGGATAATGTCTTAGTACATCAGCTAAAATTTGTTTTTCTGGTATCTTATATGATAACATTTGCACCTTCTCAATGACGAACAGAAAATATCCAACCATTGTTGGATAAGTATTTTTATTCCATTTATTCTGGACTAAGAATCTCCTCACTTTGTTCTGTTCATCTTCGCCCCAAAAGATTCTGAGGAAGTCATTCTTAAAATCATCGAATGTTCTCCATTTTACACTATTAATGCGTGCCCAGTGTTTAGCCTCTCCTCTTAAACACTCTCTTGCTATATCAATTTCTATATTTTTCGAAGGCACCTTTTTGAAATAGTTTGCGAGATCATCTATAAATGTAACTGGATGAACATTTTCTGTTCCTCCAAACTTTGGCTTTTCTATGGTTATATTATTGATATTATAGACAACGTTTTGTCTTGGATCCATTGTTTGATCCATTGAAGCAATGTTTTCCTCAAGAACACTACTTTCTTTGCTCGAATTCTCTTTTTTAATTATGTCTTCTAATTTTTTAAACCTTACTTCAAAGGTCTCCACAGTCTTCTTAAGAAGCTTGTGTAAAAGTTTAAAGTCCTTATTAACATATCCTGCCTTGGTATTTCTCCTTTTCTGAACTTTACTCATTTTTGAATAGTTGTTTCACTTAACACAATTAATAAATTGCACTGTTTTATAACACTTTTTATAGAATCGGTCCAAATATTTTGTTCGCATCGAATATCTGAAATTAATGTTTGCCATTAAATTGTGCCACCCCCAGACTTCAATACCCAAGCAAACTCTCTCCTCTAATCATCCTTTCCATTTCACAAGCAACAAATTGTAGGCTACAAGCCCACTTTTATAATATAATTTTTTTTTTTTATATATATATCCTGGTCACGGCACCAAATTGTAACCTTCCTTTTCTCCTCTAGGGATTTTTAGGAGTATATTAATGAAATCGACTCGGAAACATAAAATGTCTCCAAGTCGAAACACCACCAAGATCATCTCTTTTATATTATATTAGGCCAATGATATATTTATATGTGATCGTCTAGTTGTAGAACTTTGTTCTACTTTGTGAGTTGTAATAACTAGTTCTTCTAGGAATTATAGAGGAAGAAAGATTCGCCAAGCTTATTGAAGCCGTAGGATGCTTATTATTAAAGTCCTTAAACTCTATATAAAATTTGCCAAAATAATAATTTAAATTTATCGATCAATTGCAATTTCCAAAATATTTCATTAAAATTTTTACTTGTAAAGGGTTTACATGCTTTAATCTCAAATACCCGATACAACCCTACTATCGCAACATATATTTTTGTCTTTAAAAATATATGGAGGTACACAGCTCCAGCGGAAATCCCCGCTGTGTACGGTGAGTGCCGTCCACCGGTTGCACTCCCCCCGACTTCAAGGGACAACAGATCGGCCACCGTATATCGCAGAAAAATACTGGTAAACCAGTAAGAGTTTTTAGCTCATTATTGGTGAATAAACACCATTCAGTCGTTTCTCGCATATCAATGCGTTACACCGTCAAGTGTATAATTAGGCGTCACCACCAAGACATTGTCAGCATAGGTATCGACCTACGGAGCGCATTAGGAGTATTAAACTCGCCTCAGGGGATGGCTAATTCCCTCGTTGTGCGGTGTCAGCGCGAGCCTTGAGAGCATAGCTCCCTCCAGCTACCATCTTCGCAAGAGACAAATGCACAGGCTCCACCAACTAATGCCAGGGCAGTTTCGGCCACATTGATAACTTTTAGTATAATTCTCGAACATCATATAATTGTGTTATACACCAACTTTTCGCATAATGCGAGTCTCGATCAAATTTGCATCACCCACCAATAATTTGCCTTCGTTTATAAACATGGGTATTTTACAGGCCACTTAATTGATTTGTAAATCATGGAGGGCAAACAGTCTGCAATCCCGTATAGAGGGACCCGACTTGGGCAAATCTAATTAAGACAAGCGTCATACTACAATACAGAATACCATAGCAAACGACAATATCTTATCCTCAATCTATCCGAATAATACAAATGAGCATATTAGCCACGAACCACTTATATACCCGTCACAGGAAGACTCGTTGATCCCATCAATGATCCATCAAAAGATGTACCAAAGACCAAACATAAGCAGCATATCAGGTGCAGTAATGTCGAATTGCAACTCTACACACTCCACGACAGGTGATAGAGATATTACTCTAGGCGAAGCCGCTTCAGAGCAGAAATTTGCAATCAACACCCCGCAACCATCAATGACGCATTATGAACACAATAAACACCCGTGTAATGTTATTGTAGCGAGCATGTATAATCGCGCTTGCGAGACATGCTTGCGAACCAACAAGAAATCAAGCTTAGGCAACAAGTATCCGCTACCTCTATTTTCATCCGTATAGACAGATTCAATTTCGGTACAAAAGTTAGTTGGCAAATCATATAAACTCGACGTATCATAGAAGCAAGCCTCTAAGACGCCAAGTACCCATTATCAAAAAGCCGAAGCTCTAAGACATGGTTCTGAGCACATTTAATACACCGAAGTGCAAAAACACACTCTTCCCAAACCAAAGCATAATTAGTGAATAACTCACCAACTACACCCTAGCCGGTATAGGTTTATAGACGTTTATTCATCGTCAGAACATGTCTATGCGATTTCCAGCATAATTTCACAACGCAACATTTTACGGAAATTGGACCCTGTATACCGCTTGTATACGATCCGTATTCCAAAACAACCACCACATAGTAATCGGCATTATTCATTTTATATATTTCCCCTCAAATATATTTTTCATCAAAATAAATAAATTATTTCAATAGTTCGACGTCCAACGCTTCACGCCGGCCGCATTACTCATATATGTAAGGTCATGGGTGTGTGTCTACGTACAGGCCATTTTGCTGTCCGTTCGCGTAGGATTTTTCACTTTCGTATTTTTAAATTATTTTATTATAAACGTTCATTATAAGTGTATACAATACCTATTACCCTATTTTTGGATTTAAATTCAATAAAAAAAATCAATGCACGAACTCACTCCTTAGACTTAGTATGATTTTCACGAAAAATCAATACGAGAACACACGTAATTCTTATGCCCCTATTTTCCTCAATGTATTGATTCGATATCAATAGTAATATGTATTTATATTACTTATAAGTGTTTTATAGGTCTTTAAGTTCCTTTAATCACGATTTATATCTTCGTTAGACCAAATAATGTAACTTTTTATTTTAATTTAAATATCAATATTTTGTAATGATATTCTAATATGTTATGCATATAACTATTATTAGCATATTTTTATATTATTAAAAATCATCTTTTAATGATTTAATAATGATAGTTACAAAGTGATTGGTCGAGTGGTCGGTCGAGTGGTCGGTCGAGTAGTTGGTCGAGTAGCTGGTCGAGTAGTTGGTCGAGTGATTGCTCCAGTAGTTGGTCGAGTGATTGGTCGAGTAGTTGGTCTAGTAGTTGGTCGAGTAGTTGGTCGAGCGATTGGTCGAGTAGTTGGTCGAGTGGTGGGTCGAGTAGTTGGTCGAGTAGTTGGTCGAGTAGTCGATCGAGTAGGTGGTCGAGTAGGTAGTCGAGTAGTTGATCGACTGGTTGGACGACTGGTAAGACGAATTGTTGGTTGACTGGTTGGTCGTGTGGTTATTCGAGTAGTTGGTCGAGTAGTTGGTCAAGTAGTTGGTCGAGTGGTTGATCGAGTGACTGGTCTAGTAGTCGGTCGAGTGGTCGGTCGAGTAGTTGGTCGAGTAGTTTGTCGAGTAGTTGGTCGAGTAGTTTGTCGAGTAGTTGGTCGAGTAGTTGGTCGAGTAGTTGGTCGAGTAGTTGGTCGAGTAGTTGGTCGAGTAGTTGGTCGAGTAGTTGGTCGAGTAGTTGGTCGAGTAGTTGGTCGAGTAGTTTGTCGAGTAGTTGGTCGAGTAGTTTGTCGAGTAGTTTGTCGAGTAGTTGGTCGAGTAGTTGGTCGAGTAGTTGGTCGAGTAGTTGGTCGAGTAGTTGGTCGAGTAGTTGGTCGAGTAGTTGGTCAAGTAGTAGGTCGAGTAGTTGGTCGAGTAGTTGGTCGAGTAGTTGGTCGAGCGATTGGTCGAGTAGTTGGTCGAGTGATTGGTCGAGTAGTTGGTCTAGTAGTTGTTCGAGTGATTGGTCAAGTGGTCGGTCGAGTAGTTGGTCGAGTAGTTGGTCGAGTAGTTGGTCGAGTAGTTGGTCGAGTAGTTGGTAGAGTAGTTGGTTGAGTAGGTGGTCGAGTAGTTGGTCGAGTGATTTGTCGAGTAGTTGGTTGAGTAGTTGGTTGAGTAGTTGGTCGAGTAGTTGGTCGAGTAGTTGGTCGAGTGATTGGTCGAGTAGTCGGTCGAGTGGTCGGTCGAGTAGTTGGTCGAGTAGTTGGTCGAGTAGTTGGTCGAGTAGTTGGTCGAGTAGTTGGTTGAGTATTTGGTCGAGTAGTTGGTCGAGTGATTGGTCGAGTAGTTGGTCGAGTAGTTGGTCGAGTGATTGATCGAGTAGTTGGTCGAGTAGTTGGTCGAGTAGTTGGTCGAGTAGTTGGTCGAGTAGTTGGTCGAGTAGTTGGTCGTGTGATTGGTCGAGTAGTTGGTTGAGTAGTTGGTCGAGTAGTTGGTCGAGTAGTTGGTCGAGTGATTTGTCGAATAGTCGGTCAAGTAGTTGGTCGAGTAGTTGGTTGAGTAGTTGGTCAACTAGTGGGTCGAGTAGTTGGTCGAATAGTTGGTCGAGTAGTCGGTCGAGTAGGTGGTCGAGTAGTTGGTAGAGTAGTTGGTTGAGTAGTCGGTCGAGTGGTCGGTCGAGTAGTTGGTCGAGTAGTTGGTCGAGTAGTTGGTCGAGTAGTTGGTCGAGTAGTTGGTCGAGCAGTTGGTCGAGTTCTTGGTCGAGTAGTTGGTCGAGTGATTAGTCGAGTAGTTGGTCGAGTAGTTGGTCGAGTAGTTGGTCGAGCGATTGGTTTAGTGATTGGTCGAGAAGTCGGTCGAGTGGTGGGTCGAGTAATTGGTCGAGTAGTTGGTCGAGTAGTTGGTCGAGTAGATGGTCGAGTAGTTGGTCTAGTAGTTGGTCGAGTAGTTGGTCGAGCGATTGGTCGAGTAGTTGGTCGAGTAGTGGGTCGAGTAGTTGGTCGAGTAGTTGGTCGAGTAGTCGATCGAGTAGGTGGTCGAGTAGGTAGTCGAGTAGTTGATCGACTGGTTGGACGACTGGTAAGACGAATTGTTGGTTGACTGGTTGGTCGAGTGGTTATTCGAGTAGTTGGTCGAGTAGCTGGTCGAGTAGTTGGTCGAGTAGTTGGTCGAGTGGTTGATCGAGTGACTGGTCGAGTAATTGGTCGAGTAGTTGGTCGAGTAGTTGGTCGAGTAGATGGTCGAGTAGTTGGTCGAGTAGTTGGTCGAGTAGTTGGTCGAGTGATTGGTCGAGTAGTTGGTCGAGTAGTTGGTCGAGTAGTTGTTCGAGTGATTGGTCGAGTGGTCGGTCGAGTGGTCGGTCGAGTAGTTGGTCGAGTAGCTGGTCGAGTAGTTGGTCGAGTGATTGCTCCAGTAGTTGGTCGAGTGATTGGTCGAGTAGTTGGTCGAGTAGTGGGTCGAGTAGTTGGTCGAGTAGTTTGTCGAGTAGTTGGTCGAGTAGTTGGTCGAGTAGTTGGTCGAGTAGTTGGTCGAGTAGTTGGTCGAGTAGTTGGTCGAGTAGTAGGTCGAGTAGTTGGTCGAGTAGTTGGTCGAGTAGTTGGTCGAGCGATTGGTCGAGTAGTTGGTCGAGTGATTGGTCGAGTAGTTGGTCTAGTAGTTGTTCGAGTGATTGGTCAAGTGGTCGGTCGAGTAGTTGGTCGAGTAATTGGTCGAGTAGTTGGTCGAGTAGTTGGTAGAGTAGTTGGTTGAGTAGGTGGTCGAGTAGTTGGTCGAGTGATTGGTCGTGTAGTTGGTTGAGTAGTTGGTTGAGTAGTTGGTCGAGTAGTTGGTCGAGTAGTTGGTCGAGTGATTGGTCGAGTAGTCGGTCGAGTGGTCGGTCGAGTAGTTGGTCGAGTAGTTGGTCGAGTAGTTGGTCGAGTAGTTGGTCGAGTAGTTGGTTGAGTAGTTGGTCGAGTAGTTGGTCGAGTGATTGGTCGAGTAGTTGGTCGAGTAGTTGGTCGAGTGATTGATCGAGTAGTTGGTCGAGTAGTTGGTCGAGTAGTTGGTCGAGTAGTTGGTCGAGTAGTTGGTCGAGTAGTTGGTCGAGTAGTTGGTCGAGTAGATGGTCGAGTAGTTGGTCGAGTAGTTGGTCGAGTAGTTGATCGAGTGATTGGTCGAGTAGTCGGTCGAGTAGTTGGTCGAGTAGTTGGTCGAGTAGCTGGTCGAGTAGTTGGTCGAGTAGTTGGACAAGTAGTTGGTCGAGTAGTTGGTCGAGAATTTGGTCGAGTAGTTGGTCGAGTGATTGGTCGAGTGATTGGTCGAGTAGTTGGTCGAGTAGTTGGTCAAGTAGTTGGTCGAGTAGTTGGTCGAGTAGTTGGTCGAGTAGTTGGTCGAGTAGTTGGTCGAGTGATTGGTCGAGTAGTTGGTCGAGTAGTTGGCCGAGTAGTTGGTCGAGTAGTTGGTCGAGCAGTTGGTCGAGTTGTTGGTCGAGTAGTTGGTCGAGTGATTAGTCGAGAAGTTGGTCGAGTAGTTGGTCGAGTAGTTGGTCGAGCGATTGGTTTAGTGATTGGTCGAGAAGTCGGTCGAGTAGTGGGTCGAGTAATTGGTCGAGTAGTTGGTCGAGTAGTTGGTCGAGTAGATGGTCGAGTAGTTGGTCGAGTAGTTGGTCGAGTAGTTGGTAGAGTGATTGGTCGAGTAATTGGTCGAGTAGTTGTTCAAGTGATTGGTCGAGTGGTCGGTCGAGTGGTCGGTCGAGTAGTTGGTCGAGTAGCTGGTCGAGTAGTTGGTCGAGTGATTGCTCCAGTAGTTGGTCGAGTGATTGGTCGAGTAGTTGGTCTAGTAGTTGGTCGAGTAGTTGGTCGAGCGATTGGTCGAGTAGTTGGTCGAGTGGTGGGTCGAGTAGTTGGTCGAGTAGTTGGTCGAGTAGTCGATCGAGTAGGTGGTCGAGTAGGTAGTCGAGTAGTTGATCGACTGGTTGGACGACTGGTAAGACGAATTGTTGGTTGACTGGTTGGTCGTGTGGTTATTCGAGTAGTTGGTCGAGTAGTTGGTCAAGTAGTTGGTCGAGTGGTTGATCGAGTGACTGGTCTAGTAGTCGGTCGAGTGGTCGGTCGAGTAGTTGGTCGAGTAGTTTGTCGAGTAGTTGGTCGAGTAGTTTGTCGAGTAGTTGGTCGAGTAGTTGGTCGAGTAGTTGGTCGAGTAGTTGGTCGAGTAGTTGGTCGAGTAGTTGGTCGAGTAGTTGGTCGAGTAGTTGGTCGAGTAGTTGGTCGAGTAGTTTGTCGAGTAGTTGGTCGAGTAGTTTGTCGAGTAGTTTGTCGAGTAGTTGGTCGAGTAGTTGGTCGAGTAGTTGGTCGAGTAGTTGGTCGAGTAGTTGGTCGAGTAGTTGGTCGAGTAGTTGGTCAAGTAGTAGGTCGAGTAGTTGGTCGAGTAGTTGGTCGAGTAGTTGGTCGAGCGATTGGTCGAGTAGTTGGTCGAGTGATTGGTCGAGTAGTTGGTCTAGTAGTTGTTCGAGTGATTGGTCAAGTGGTCGGTCGAGTAGTTGGTCGAGTAGTTGGTCGAGTAGTTGGTCGAGTAGTTGGTCGAGTAGTTGGTAGAGTAGTTGGTTGAGTAGGTGGTCGAGTAGTTGGTCGAGTGATTTGTCGAGTAGTTGGTTGAGTAGTTGGTTGAGTAGTTGGTCGAGTAGTTGGTCGAGTAGTTGGTCGAGTGATTGGTCGAGTAGTTGGTCGAGTAGTTGGTCGAGTAGTTGGTCGAGTAGTTGGTCGAGTAGTAGGTCGAGTAGTTGGTCGAGTAGTTGGTCGAGTAGTTGGTCGAGCGATTGGTCGAGTAGTTGGTCGAGTGATTGGTCGAGTAGTTGGTCTAGTAGTTGTTCGAGTGATTGGTCAAGTGGTCGGTCGAGTAGTTGGTCGAGTAATTGGTCGAGTAGTTGGTCGAGTAGTTGGTAGAGTAGTTGGTTGAGTAGGTGGTCGAGTAGTTGGTCGAGTGATTGGTCGTGTAGTTGGTTGAGTAGTTGGTTGAGTAGTTGGTCGAGTAGTTGGTCGAGTAGTTGGTCGAGTGATTGGTCGAGTAGTCGGTCGAGTGGTCGGTCGAGTAGTTGGTCGAGTAGTTGGTCGAGTAGTTGGTCGAGTAGTTGGTCGAGTAGTTGGTTGAGTAGTTGGTCGAGTAGTTGGTCGAGTGATTGGTCGAGTAGTTGGTCGAGTAGTTGGTCGAGTGATTGATCGAGTAGTTGGTCGAGTAGTTGGTCGAGTAGTTGGTCGAGTAGTTGGTCGAGTAGTTGGTCGAGTAGTTGGTCGAGTAGTTGGTCGAGTAGATGGTCGAGTAGTTGGTCGAGTAGTTGGTCGAGTAGTTGATCGAGTGATTGGTCGAGTAGTCGGTCGAGTAGTTGGTCGAGTAGTTGGTCGAGTAGCTGGTCGAGTAGTTGGTCGAGTAGTTGGACAAGTAGTTGGTCGAGTAGTTGGTCGAGAATTTGGTCGAGTAGTTGGTCGAGTGATTGGTCGAGTGATTGGTCGAGTAGTTGGTCGAGTAGTTGGTCAAGTAGTTGGTCGAGTAGTTGGTCGAGTAGTTGGTCGAGTAGTTGGTCGAGTAGTTGGTCGAGTGATTGGTCGAGTAGTTGGTCGAGTAGTTGGCCGAGTAGTTGGTCGAGTAGTTGGTCGAGCAGTTGGTCGAGTTGTTGGTCGAGTAGTTGGTCGAGTGATTAGTCGAGAAGTTGGTCGAGTAGTTGGTCGAGTAGTTGGTCGAGCGATTGGTTTAGTGATTGGTCGAGAAGTCGGTCGAGTAGTGGGTCGAGTAATTGGTCGAGTAGTTGGTCGAGTAGTTGGTCGAGTAGATGGTCGAGTAGTTGGTCGAGTAGTTGGTCGAGTAGTTGGTAGAGTGATTGGTCGAGTAATTGGTCGAGTAGTTGTTCAAGTGATTGGTCGAGTGGTCGGTCGAGTGGTCGGTCGAGTAGTTGGTCGAGTAGCTGGTCGAGTAGTTGGTCGAGTGATTGCTCCAGTAGTTGGTCGAGTGATTGGTCGAGTAGTTGGTCTAGTAGTTGGTCGAGTAGTTGGTCGAGCGATTGGTCGAGTAGTTGGTCGAGTGGTGGGTCGAGTAGTTGGTCGAGTAGTTGGTCGAGTAGTCGATCGAGTAGGTGGTCGAGTAGGTAGTCGAGTAGTTGATCGACTGGTTGGACGACTGGTAAGACGAATTGTTGGTTGACTGGTTGGTCGTGTGGTTATTCGAGTAGTTGGTCGAGTAGTTGGTCAAGTAGTTGGTCGAGTGGTTGATCGAGTGACTGGTCTAGTAGTCGGTCGAGTGGTCGGTCGAGTAGTTGGTCGAGTAGTTTGTCGAGTAGTTGGTCGAGTAGTTTGTCGAGTAGTTGGTCGAGTAGTTGGTCGAGTAGTTGGTCGAGTAGTTGGTCGAGTAGTTGGTCGAGTAGTTGGTCGAGTAGTTGGTCGAGTAGTTGGTCGAGTAGTTGGTCGAGTAGTTTGTCGAGTAGTTGGTCGAGTAGTTTGTCGAGTAGTTTGTCGAGTAGTTGGTCGAGTAGTTGGTCGAGTAGTTGGTCGAGTAGTTGGTCGAGTAGTTGGTCGAGTAGTTGGTCGAGTAGTTGGTCAAGTAGTAGGTCGAGTAGTTGGTCGAGTAGTTGGTCGAGTAGTTGGTCGAGTAGTTGGTCGAGCGATTGGTCGAGTAGTTGGTCGAGTGATTGGTCGAGTAGTTGGTCTAGTAGTTGTTCGAGTGATTGGTCAAGTGGTCGGTCGAGTAGTTGGTCGAGTAGTTGGTCGAGTAGTTGGTCGAGTAGTTGGTCGAGTAGTTGGTAGAGTAGTTGGTTGAGTAGGTGGTCGAGTAGTTGGTCGAGTGATTTGTCGAGTAGTTGGTTGAGTAGTTGGTTGAGTAGTTGGTCGAGTAGTTGGTCGAGTAGTTGGTCGAGTGATTGGTCGAGTAGTCGGTCGAGTGGTCGGTCGAGTAGTTGGTCGAGTAGTTGGTCGAGTAGTTGGTCGAGTAGTTGGTCGAGTAGTTGGTTGAGTATTTGGTCGAGTAGTTGGTCGAGTGATTGGTCGAGTAGTTGGTCGAGTAGTTGGTCGAGTGATTGATCGAGTAGTTGGTCGAGTAATTGGTCGAGTAGTTGGTCGAGTAGTTGGTCGAGTGATTAGTCGAGAAGTTGGTCGAGTAGTTGGTCGAGTAGTTGGTCGAGCGATTGGTTTAGTGATTGGTCGAGAAGTCGGTCGAGTAGTGGGTCGAGTAATTGGTCGAGTAGTTGGTCGAGTAGTTGGTCGAGTAGATGGTCGAGTAGTTGGTCGAGTAGTTGGTCGAGTAGTTGGTAGAGTGATTGGTCGAGTAATTGGTCGAGTAGTTGTTCAAGTGATTGGTCGAGTGGTCGGTCGAGTGGTCGGTCGAGTAGTTGGTCGAGTAGCTGGTCGAGTAGTTGGTCGAGTGATTGCTCCAGTAGTTGGTCGAGTGATTGGTCGAGTAGTTGGTCTAGTAGTTGGTCGAGTAGTTGGTCGAGCGATTGGTCGAGTAGTTGGTCGAGTGGTGGGTCGAGTAGTTGGTCGAGTAGTTGGTCGAGTAGTCGATCGAGTAGGTGGTCGAGTAGGTAGTCGAGTAGTTGATCGACTGGTTGGACGACTGGTAAGACGAATTGTTGGTTGACTGGTTGGTCGTGTGGTTATTCGAGTAGTTGGTCGAGTAGTTGGTCAAGTAGTTGGTCGAGTGGTTGATCGAGTGACTGGTCTAGTAGTCGGTCGAGTGGTCGGTCGAGTAGTTGGTCGAGTAGTTTGTCGAGTAGTTGGTCGAGTAGTTTGTCGAGTAGTTGGTCGAGTAGTTGGTCGAGTAGTTGGTCGAGTAGTTGGTCGAGTAGTTGGTCGAGTAGTTGGTCGAGTAGTTGGTCGAGTAGTTGGTCGAGTAGTTGGTCGAGTAGTTTGTCGAGTAGTTGGTCGAGTAGTTTGTCGAGTAGTTTGTCGAGTAGTTGGTCGAGTAGTTGGTCGAGTAGTTGGTCGAGTAGTTGGTCGAGTAGTTGGTCGAGTAGTTGGTCGAGTAGTTGGTCAAGTAGTAGGTCGAGTAGTTGGTCGAGTAGTTGGTCGAGTAGTTGGTCGAGCGATTGGTCGAGTAGTTGGTCGAGTGATTGGTCGAGTAGTTGGTCTAGTAGTTGTTCGAGTGATTGGTCAAGTGGTCGGTCGAGTAGTTGGTCGAGTAGTTGGTCGAGTAGTTGGTCGAGTAGTTGGTCGAGTAGTTGGTAGAGTAGTTGGTTGAGTAGGTGGTCGAGTAGTTGGTCGAGTGATTTGTCGAGTAGTTGGTTGAGTAGTTGGTTGAGTAGTTGGTCGAGTAGTTGGTCGAGTAGTTGGTCGAGTGATTGGTCGAGTAGTCGGTCGAGTGGTCGGTCGAGTAGTTGGTCGAGTAGTTGGTCGAGTAGTTGGTCGAGTAGTTGGTCGAGTAGTTGGTTGAGTATTTGGTCGAGTAGTTGGTCGAGTGATTGGTCGAGTAGTTGGTCGAGTAGTTGGTCGAGTGATTGATCGAGTAGTTGGTCGAGTAATTGGTCGAGTAGTTGGTCGAGTAGTTGGTCGAGTAGTTGGTCGAGTAGTTGGTCGTGTGATTGGTCGAGTAGTTGGTTGAGTAGTTGGTCGAGTAGTTGGTCGAGTAGTTGGTCGAGTGATTTGTCGAATAGTCGGTCAAGTAGTTGGTCGAGTAGTTGGTTGAGTAGTTGGTCAACTAGTGGGTCGAGTAGTTGGTCGAATAGTTGGTCGAGTAGTCGGTCGAGTAGGTGGTCGAGTAGTTGGTAGAGTAGTTGGTTGAGTAGTCGGTCGAGTGGTCGGTCGAGTAGTTGGTCGAGTAGTTGGTCGAGTAGTTGGTCGAGTAGTTGGTCGAGTAGTTGGTCGAGCAGTTGGTCGAGTTGTTGGTCGAGTAGTTGGTCGAGTGATTAGTCGAGTAGTTGGTCGAGTAGTTGGTCGAGTAGTTGGTCGAGCGATTGGTTTAGTGATTGGTCGAGAAGTCGGTCGAGTGGTGGGTCGAGTAATTGGTCGAGTAGTTGGTCGAGTAGTTGGTCGAGTAGATGGTCGAGTAGTTGGTCGAGTAGTTGGTCGAGTAGTTGGTCGAGTGATTGGTCGAGTAGTTGGTCTAGTAGTTGGTCGAGTAGTTGGTCGAGCGATTGGTCGAGTAGTTGGTCGAGTAGTGGGTCGAGTAGTTGGTCGAGTAGTTGGTCGAGTAGTAGGTCGAGTAGTTGGTCGAGTAGTTGGTCGAGTAGTGGGTCGAGTAGCTGGTCGAGTAGTTGGTCGAGTAGTTGGTCGAGTGGTTGATCGAGTGACTGGTCTAGTAGTCGGTCGAGTGGTCGGTCGAGTAGTTGGTCGAGTAGTTTGTCGAGTAGTTGGTAGAGTAGTTGGTTGAGTAGGTGGTCGAGTAGTTGGTCGAGTGATTGGTCGTGTAGTTGGTTGAGTAGTTGGTTGAGTAGTTGGTCGAGTAGTTGGTCGAGTAGTTGGTCGAGCGATTGGTCGAGTAGTTGGTCGAGTGATTGGTCGAGTAGTTGGTCTAGTAGTTGTTCGAGTGATTGGTCAAGTGGTCGGTCGAGTAGTTGGTCGAGTAATTGGTCGAGTAGTTGGTCGAGTAGTTGGTAGAGTAGTTGGTTGAGTAGGTGGTCGAGTAGTTGGTCGAGTGATTGGTCGTGTAGTTGGTTGAGTAGTTGGTTGAGTAGTTGGTCGAGTAGTTGGTCGAGTAGTTGGTCGAGTGATTGGTCGAGTAGTCGGTCGAGTGGTCGGTCGAGTAGTCGGTCGAGTGGTCGGTCGAGTAGTTGGTCGAGTAGTTGGTCGAGTAGTTGGTCGAGTAGTTGGTCGAGTAGTTGGTTGAGTAGTTGGTCGAGTAGTTGGTCGAGTGATTGGTCGAGTAGTTGGTCGAGTAGTTGGTCGAGTGATTGATCGAGTAGTTGGTCGAGTAGTTGGTCGAGTAGTTGGTCGAGTAGTTGGTCGAGTAGTTGGTCGAGTAGTTGGTCGAGTAGTTGGTCGAGTAGATGGTCGAGTAGTTGGTCGAGTAGTTGGTCGAGTAGTTGGTCGAGTGATTGGTCGAGTAGTTGGTCGAGTAGTTGGTCGAGTAGTTGGTCGAGTAGTTGGTCGAGTAGTTGGTCGAGTGATTGGTCGAGTAGTTGGTCGAGTAGTTGGCCGAGTAGTTGGTCGAGTAGTTGGTCGAGCAGTTGGTCGAGTTGTTGGTCGAGTAGTTGGTCGAGTGATTAGTCGAGAAGATGGTCGAGTAGTTGGTCGAGTAGTTGGTCGAGCGATTGGTTTAGTGATTGGTCGAGAAGTCGGTCGATTGGTGGGTCGAGTAATTGGTCGAGTAGTTGGTCGAGTAGTTGGTCGAGTAGATGGTCGAGTAGTTGGTCGAGTAGTTGGTCGAGTAGTTGGTCGAGTGATTGGTCGAGTAGTTGGTCGAGTAGTTGTTCAAGTGATTGGTCGAGTGGTCGGTCGAGTGGTCGGTCGAGTAGTTGGTCGAGTAGCTGGTCGAGTAGTTGGTCGAGTGATTGCTCCAGTAGTTGGTCGAGTGATTGGTCGAGTAGTTGGTCTAGTAGTTGGTCGAGTAGTTGGTCGAGCGATTGGTCGAGTAGTTGGTCGAGTGGTGGGTCGAGTAGTTGGTCGAGTAGTTGGTCGAGTAGTCGATCGAGTAGGTGGTCGAGTAGGTAGTCGAGTAGTTGATCGACTGGTTGGACGACTGGTAAGACGAATTGTTGGTTGACTGGTTGGTCGAGTGGTTATTCGAGTAGTTGGTCGAGTAGCTGGTCGAGTAGTTGGTCGAGTAGTTGGTCGAGTGGTTGATCGAGTGACTGGTCTAGTAGTCGGTCGAGTGGTCGGTCGAGTAGTTGGTCGAGTAGTTTGTCGAGTAGTTGGTCGAGTAGTTGGTCGAGTAGTTGGTCGAGTAGTTGGTCGAGTAGTTGGTCGAGTAGTTGGTCGAGTAGTAGGTCGAGTAGTTGGTCGAGTAGTTGGTCGAGTAGTTGGTCGAGCGATTGGTCGAGTAGTTGGTCGAGTGATTGGTCGAGTAGTTGGTCTAGTAGTTGTTCGAGTGATTGGTCAAGTGGTCGGTCGAGTAGTTGGTCGAGTAATTGGTCGAGTAGTTGGTCGAGTAGTTGGTAGAGTAGTTGGTTGAGTAGGTGGTCGAGTAGTTGGTCGAGTGATTGGTCGTGTAGTTGGTTGAGTAGTTGGTTGAGTAGTTGGTCGAGTAGTTGGTCGAGTAGTTGGTCGAGTGATTGGTCGAGTAGTCGGTCGAGTGGTCGGTCGAGTAGTTGGTCGAGTAGTTGGTCGAGTAGTTGGTCGAGTAGTTGGTCGAGTAGTTGGTTGAGTAGTTGGTCGAGTAGTTGGTCGAGTGATTGGTCGAGTAGTTGGTCGAGTAGTTGGTCGAGTGATTGATCGAGTAGTTGGTCGAGTAGTTGGTCGAGTAGTTGGTCGAGTAGTTGGTCGAGTAGTTGGTCGAGTAGTTGGTCGAGTAGTTGGTCGAGTAGATGGTCGAGTAGTTGGTCGAGTAGTTGGTCGAGTAGTTGATCGAGTGATTGGTCGAGTAGTTGGTCGAGTAGTTGTTCGAGTAGTTGGTCGAGTAGCTGGTCGAGTAGTTGGTCGAGTAGTTGGACAAGTAGTTGGTCGAGTAGTTGGTCGAGAATTTGGTCGAGTAGTTGGTCGAGTGATTGGTCGAGTGATTGGTCGAGTAGTTGGTCGAGTAGTTGGTCAAGTAGTTGGTCGAGTAGTTGGTCGAGTAGTTGGTCGAGTAGTTGGTCGAGTAGTTGGTCGAGTGATTGGTCGAGTAGTTGGTCGAGTAGTTGGCCGAGTAGTTGGTCGAGTAGTTGGTCGAGCAGTTGGTCGAGTTGTTGGTCGAGTAGTTGGTCGAGTGATTAGTCGAGAAGTTGGTCGAGTAGTTGGTCGAGTAGTTGGTCGAGCGATTGGTTTAGTGATTGGTCGAGAAGTCGGTCGATTGGTGGGTCGAGTAATTGGTCGAGTAGTTGGTCGAGTAGTTGGTCGAGTAGATGGTCGAGTAGTTGGTCGAGTAGTTGGTCGAGTAGTTGGTCGAGTGATTGGTCGAGTAGTTGGTCGAGTAGTTGTTCAAGTGATTGGTCGAGTGGTCGGTCGAGTGGTCGGTCGAGTAGTTGGTCGAGTAGCTGGTCGAGTAGTTGGTCGAGTGATTGCTCCAGTAGTTGGTCGAGTGATTGGTCGAGTAGTTGGTCTAGTAGTTGGTCGAGTAGTTGGTCGAGCGATTGGTCGAGTAGTTGGTCGAGTGGTGGGTCGAGTAGTTGGTCGAGTAGTTGGTCGAGTAGTCGATCGAGTAGGTGGTCGAGTAGGTAGTCGAGTAGTTGATCGACTGGTTGGACGACTGGTAAGACGAATTGTTGGTTGACTGGTTGGTCGTGTGGTTATTCGAGTAGTTGGTCGAGTAGTTGGTCGAGTAGTTGGTCGAGTGGTTGATCGAGTGACTGGTCTAGTAGTCGGTCGAGTGGTCGGTCGAGTAGTTGGTCGAGTAGTTTGTCGAGTAGTTGGTCGAGTAGTTTGTCGAGTAGTTGGTCGAGTAGTTGGTCGAGTAGTTGGTCGAGTAGTTGGTCGAGTAGTTGGTCGAGTAGTTGGTCGAGTAGTTGGTCGAGTAGTTGGTCGAGTAGTTGGTCGAGTAGTTGGTCGAGTAGTTTGTCGAGTAGTTGGTCGAGTAGTTTGTCGAGTAGTTTGTCGAGTAGTTGGTCGAGTAGTTGGTCGAGTAGTTGGTCGAGTAGTTGGTCGAGTAGTTGGTCGAGTAGTTGGTCGAGTAGTTGGTCAAGTAGTAGGTCGAGTAGTTTGTCGAGTAGTTGGTCGAGTAGTTGGTCGAGTAGTTGGTCGAGTAGTTGGTCGAGTAGTTGGTCGAGTAGTTGGTCGAGTAGTTGGTCGAGTAGTTGGTCGAGTAGTTGGTCGAGTAGTTGGTCGAGTAGTTGGTCGAGTAGTTTGTCGAGTAGTTGGTCGAGTAGTTTGTCGAGTAGTTTGTCGAGTAGTTGGTCGAGTAGTTGGTCGAGTAGTTGGTCGAGTAGTTGGTCGAGTAGTTGGTCGAGTAGTTGGTCGAGTAGTTGGTCGAGTAGTTGGTCGAGTAGTTGGTCGAGTAGTTGGTAGAGTAGTTGGTTGAGTAGGTGGTCGAGTAGTTGGTCGAGTGATTGGTCGAGTAGTTGGTTGAGTAGTTGGTTGAGTAGTTGGTCGAGTAGTTGGTCGAGTAGTTGGTCGAGTGATTGGTCGAGTAGTCGGTCGAGTGGTCGGTCGAGTAGTTGGTCGAGTAGTTGGTCGAGTAGTTGGTCGAGTAGTTGGTCGAGTAGTTGGTTGAGTATTTGGTCGAGTAGTTGGTCGAGTGATTGGTCGAGTAGTTGGTCGAGTAGTTGGTCGAGTGATTGATCAAGTAGTTGGTCGAGTAGTTGGTCGAGTAGTTGGTCGAGTAGTTGGTCGAGTAGTTGGTCGAGTAGTTGGTCGTGTGATTGGTCGAGTAGTTGGTTGAGTAGTTGGTCGAGTAGTTGGTCGAGTAGTTGGTCGAGTGATTTGTCGAGTAGTCGGTCAAGTAGTTGGTCGAGTAGTTGGTTGAGTAGTTGGTCAACTAGTGGGTCGAGTAGTTGGTCGAATAGTTGGTCGAGTAGTCGGTCGAGTAGGTGGTCGAGTAGTTGGTAGAGTAGTTGGTTGAGTAGTCGGTCGAGTGGTCGGTCGAGTAGTTGGTCGAGTAGTTGGTCGAGTAGTTGGTCGAGTAGTTGGTCGAGTAGTTGGTCGAGCAGTTGGTCGAGTTGTTGGTCGAGTAGTTGGTCGAGTGATTAGTCGAGTAGTTGGTCGAGTAGTTGGTCGAGCGATTGGTTTAGTGATTGGTCGAGAAGTCGGTCGAGTGGTGGGTCGAGTAATTGGTCGAGTAGTTGGTCGAGTAGTTGGTCGAGTAGATGGTCGAGTAGTTGGTCGAGTAGTTGGTCGAGTAGTTGGTCGAGTGATTGGTCGAGTAGTTGGTCTAGTAGTTGGTCGAGTAGTTGGTCGAGCGATTGGTCGAGTAGTTGGTCGAGTAGTGGGTCGAGTAGTTGGTCGAGTAGTTGGTCTAGTAGTAGGTCGAGTAGTTGGTCGAGTAGTTGGTCGAGTAGTGGGTCGAGTAGCTGGTCGAGTAGTTGGTCGAGTAGTTGGTCGAGTGGTTGATCGAGTGACTGGTCTAGTAGTCGGTCGAGTGGTCGGTCGAGTAGTTGGTCGAGTAGTTGGTCGATTAGCTGGTCGAGTAGTTGGTCGAGTAGTTGGACAAGTAGTTGGTCGAGAAGTTGGTCGAGAATTTGGTCGAGTAGTTGGTCGAGTGATTGGTCTAGTGATTGGTCGAGTAGTTGGTCGAGTAGTTGGTAAAGTAGTTGGTCGAGTAGTTGGTCGAGTAGTTGGTCGAGTAGTTGGTCGAGTAGTTGGTCGAGTGGTCGGTCGAGTAGTTGGTCGAGTAATTGGTCGAGTAGTTTGTCGAGTAGTTGGTAGAGTAGTTGGTTGAGTAGGTGGTCGAGTAGTTGGTCGAGTGATTGGTCGTGTAGTTGGTTGAGTAGTTGGTTGAGTAGTTGGTCGAGTAGTTGGTCGAGTAGTTGGTCGAGTGATTGGTCGAGTAGTCGGTCGAGTGGTCGGTCGAGTAGTTGGTCGAGTAGTTGGTCGAGTAGTTGGTCGAGTAGTTGGTCGAGTAGTTGGTTGAGTAGTTGGTCGAGTAGTTGGTCGAGTGATTGGTCGAGTAGTTGGTCGAGTAGTTGGTCGAGTGATTGATCGAGTAGTTGGTCGAGTAGTTGGTCGAGTAGTTGGTCGAGTAGTTGGTCGAGTAGTTGGTCGAGTAGTTGGTCGAGTAGTTGGTCGAGTAGATGGTCGAGTAGTTGGTCGAGTAGTTGGTCGAGTAGTTGGTCGAGTGATTGGTCGAGTAGTTGGTCGAGTAGTTGGTCGAGTAGTTGGTCGATTAGCTGGTCGAGTAGTTGGTCGAGTAGTTGGACAAGTAGTTGGTCGAGTAGTTGGTCGAGAATTTGGTCGAGTAGTTGGTCGAGTGATTGGTCTAGTGATTGGTCGAGTAGTTGGTCGAGTAGTTGGTCAAGTAGTTGGTCGAGTAGTTGGTCGAGTAGTTGGTCGAGTAGTTGGTCGAGTAGTTGGTCGAGTGATTGGTCGAGTAGTTGGTCGAGTAGTTGGTCGAGTAGTTGGTCGAGTAGTTGGTCGAGCAGTTGGTCGAGTTGTTGGTCGAGTAGTTGGTCGAGTGATTAGTCGAGAAGTTGGTCGAGTAGTTGGTCGAGTAGTTGGTCGAGCGATTGGTTTAGTGATTGGTCGAGAAGTCGGTCGAGTGGTGGGTCGAGTAATTGGTCGAGTATTTGGTCGAGTAGTTGGTCGAGTAGATGGTCGAGTAGTTGGTCGAGTAGTTGGTCGAGTAGTTGGTCGAGTGATTGGTCGAGTAGTTGGTCGAGTAGTTGTTCAAGTGATTGGTCGAGTGGTCGGTCGAGTGGTCGGTCGAGTAGTTGTTTGAGTAGCTGGTCGAGTAGTTGGTCGAGTGATTGCTCCAGTAGTTGGTCGAGTGATTGGTCGAGTAGTTGGTCTAGTTGTTGGTCGAGTAGTTGGTCGAGCGATTGGTCGAGTAGTTGGTCGAGTAGTGGGTCGAGTAGTTGGTCGAGTAGTTGGTCGAGTAGTCGATCGAGTAGGTGGTCGAGTAGGTAGTCGAGTAGTTGATCGACTGGTTGGACGACTGGTAAGACGAATTGTTGGTTGACTGGTTGGTCGAGTGGTTATTCGAGTAGTTGGTCGAGTAGTTGGTCGAGTAGTTGGTCGAGTAGTTGGTCGAGTAGTGGGTCGAGTAGCTGGTCGAGTAGTTGGTCGAGTAGTTGGTCGAGTGGTTGATCGAGTGACTGGTCTAGTAGTCGGTCGAGTGGTCGGTCGAGTAGTTGGTCGAGTAGTTTGTCGAGTAGTTGGTCGAGTAGTTGGTCGAGTAGTTGGTCGAGTAGTTGGTCGAGTAGTTGGTCGAGTAGTTGGTCGAGTAGTAGGTCGAGTAGTTGGTCGAGTAGTTGGTCGAGTAGTTGGTCGAGCGATTGGTCGAGTAGTTGGTCGAGTGATTGGTCGAGTAGTTGGTCGAGTAGTTGGTCTAGTAGTTGTTCGAGTGATTGGTCAAGTGGTCGGTCGAGTAGTTGGTCGAGTAATTGGTCGAGTAGTTGGTCGAGTAGTTGGTAGAGTAGTTGGTTGAGTAGGTGGTCGAGTAATTGGTCGAGTAGTTGGTCGAGTAGTTGGTAGAGTAGTTGGTTGAGTAGGTGGTCGAGTAGTTGGTCGAGTAGTTGGTCGAGTAGTTGGTCGAGTAGTTGGTCGAGTAGTTGGCCGAGTAGTTGGTCGAGTAGTTGGTCGAGTAGTTGGTCGAGTAGTTGGTCGAGTAGTTTGCCGAGTAGTTGGTCGAGTAGTTGGTCGAGTAGTTGGTCGAGTAGTTGGTCGAGTAGTTGGTCGAGTAGTTTGTCGAGTAGTTGGTCGAGTAGTTTGTCGAGTAGTTTGTCGAGTAGTTGGTCGAGTAGTTGGTCGAGTAGTTGGTCGAGTAGTTGGTCGAGTAGTTGGTCGAGTAGTTGGTCGAGTAGTTGGTAGAGTAGTTGGTTGAGTAGGTGGTCGAGTAGTTGGTCGAGTAGTTGGTCGAGTAGTTGGTCGAGTAGTTGGTCGAGTAGTTGGCCGAGTAGTTGGTCGAGTAGTTGGTCGAGTAGTTGGTCGAGTAGTTGGTCGAGTAGTTTGCCGAGTAGTTGGTCGAGTAGTTGGTCGAGTAGTTGGTCGAGTAGTTGGTCGAGTAGTTGGTCGAGTAGTTTGTCGAGTAGTTGGTCGAGTAGTTGGTCGAGTAGTTGGTCGAGTAGTTGGTCGAGTAGTTGGTCGAGTAGTTGGTCGAGTAGTTGGTCGAGTAGTTGGTCGAGTAGTTGGTCGAGTAGTTGGTCGAGTAGTTGGTAGAGTAGTTGGTTGAGTAGGTGGTCGAGTAGTTGGTCGAGTGATTGGTCGAGTAGTTGGTTGAGTAGTTGGTTGAGTAGTTGGTCGAGTAGTTGGTCGAGTAGTTGGTCGAGTGATTGGTCGAGTAGTCGGTCGAGTGGTCGGTCGAGTAGTTGGTCGAGTAGTTGGTCGAGTAGTTGGTCGAGTAGTTGGTCGAGTAGTTGGTTGAGTATTTGGTCGAGTAGTTGGTCGAGTGATTGGTCGAGTAGTTGGTCGAGTAGTTGGTCGAGTGATTGATCAAGTAGTTGGTCGAGTAGTTGGTCGAGTAGTTGGTCGAGTAGTTGGTCGAGTAGTTGGTCGAGTAGTTGGTCGTGTGATTGGTCGAGTAGTTGGTTGAGTAGTTGGTCGAGTAGTTGGTCGAGTAGTTGGTCGAGTGATTTGTCGAGTAGTCGGTCAAGTAGTTGGTCGAGTAGTTGGTTGAGTAGTTGGTCAACTAGTGGGTCGAGTAGTTGGTCGAATAGTTGGTCGAGTAGTCGGTCGAGTAGGTGGTCGAGTAGTTGGTAGAGTAGTTGGTTGAGTAGTCGGTCGAGTGGTCGGTCGAGTAGTTGGTCGAGTAGTTGGTCGAGTAGTTGGTCGAGTAGTTGGTCGAGTAGTTGGTCGAGCAGTTGGTCGAGTTGTTGGTCGAGTAGTTGGTCGAGTGATTAGTCGAGTAGTTGGTCGAGTAGTTGGTCGAGTAGTTGGTCGAGCGATTGGTTTAGTGATTGGTCGAGAAGTCGGTCGAGTGGTGGGTCGAGTAATTGGTCGAGTAGTTGGTCGAGTAGTTGGTCGAGTAGATGGTCGAGTAGTTGGTCGAGTAGTTGGTCGAGTAGTTGGTCGAGTGATTGGTCGAGTAGTTGGTCTAGTAGTTGGTCGAGTAGTTGGTCGAGCGATTGGTCGAGTAGTTGGTCGAGTAGTGGGTCGAGTAGTTGGTCGAGTAGTTGGTCGAGTAGTAGGTCGAGTAGTTGGTCGAGTAGTTGGTCGAGTAGTGGGTCGAGTAGCTGGTCGAGTAGTTGGTCGAGTAGTTGGTCGAGTGGTTGATCGAGTGACTGGTCTAGTAGTCGGTCGAGTGGTCGGTCGAGTAGTTGGTCGAGTAGTTGGTCGATTAGCTGGTCGAGTAGTTGGTCGAGTAGTTGGACAAGTAGTTGGTCGAGAAGTTGGTCGAGAATTTGGTCGAGTAGTTGGTCGAGTGATTGGTCTAGTGATTGGTCGAGTAGTTGGTCGAGTAGTTGGTCAAGTAGTTGGTCGAGTAGTTGGTCGAGTAGTTGGTCGAGTAGTTGGTCGAGTAGTTGGTCGAGTGGTCGGTCGAGTAGTTGGTCGAGTAATTGGTCGAGTAGTTTGTCGAGTAGTTGGTAGAGTAGTTGGTTGAGTAGGTGGTCGAGTAGTTGGTCGAGTGATTGGTCGTGTAGTTGGTTGAGTAGTTGGTTGAGTAGTTGGTCGAAGAGTTGGTCGAGTAGTTGGTCGAGTGATTGGTCGAGTAGTCGGTCGAGTGGTCGGTCGAGTAGTTGGTCGAGTAGTTGGTCGAGTAGTTGGTCGAGTAGTTGGTCGAGTAGTTGGTTGAGTAGTTGGTCGAGTAGTTGGTCGAGTGATTGGTCGAGTAGTTGGTCGAGTAGTTGGTCGAGTGATTGATCGAGTAGTTGGTCGAGTAGTTGGTCGAGTAGTTGGTCGAGTAGTTGGTCGAGTAGTTGGTCGAGTAGTTGGTCGAGTAGTTGGTCGAGTAGATGGTCGAGTAGTTGGTCGAGTAGTTGGTCGAGTAGTTGGTCGAGTGATTGGTCGAGTAGTTGGTCGAGTAGTTGGTCGAGTAGTTGGTCGATTAGCTGGTCGAGTAGTTGGTCGAGTAGTTGGACAAGTAGTTGGTCGAGTAGTTGGTCGAGAATTTGGTCGAGTAGTTGGTCGAGTGATTGGTCTAGTGATTGGTCGAGTAGTTGGTCGAGTAGTTGGTCAAGTAGTTGGTCGAGTAGTTGGTCGAGTAGTTGGTCGAGTAGTTGGTCGAGTAGTTGGTCGAGTGATTGGTCGAGTAGTTGGTCGAGTAGTTGGTCGAGTAGTTGGTCGAGTAGTTGGTCGAGCAGTTGGTCGAGTTGTTGGTCGAGTAGTTGGTCGAGTGATTAGTCGAGAAGTTGGTCGAGTAGTTGGTCGAGTAGTTGGTCGAGCGATTGGTTTAGTGATTGGTCGAGAAGTCGGTCGAGTGGTGGGTCGAGTAATTGGTCGAGTATTTGGTCGAGTAGTTGGTCGAGTAGATGGTCGAGTAGTTGGTCGAGTAGTTGGTCGAGTAGTTGGTCGAGTGATTGGTCGAGTAGTTGGTCGAGTAGTTGTTCAAGTGATTGGTCGAGTGGTCGGTCGAGTGGTCGGTCGAGTAGTTGTTTGAGTAGCTGGTCGAGTAGTTGGTCGAGTGATTGCTCCAGTAGTTGGTCGAGTGATTGGTCGAGTAGTTGGTCTAGTTGTTGGTCGAGTAGTTGGTCGAGCGATTGGTCGAGTAGTTGGTCGAGTAGTGGGTCGAGTAGTTGGTCGAGTAGTTGGTCGAGTAGTCGATCGAGTAGGTGGTCGAGTAGGTAGTCGAGTAGTTGATCGACTGGTTGGACGACTGGTAAGACGAATTGTTGGTTGACTGGTTGGTCGAGTGGTTATTCGAGTAGTTGGTCGAGTAATTGGTCGAGTAGTTGGTCGAGTAGTTGGTCGAGTAGTGGGTCGAGTAGCTGGTCGAGTAGTTGGTCGAGTAGTTGGTCGAGTGGTTGATCGAGTGACTGGTCTAGTAGTCGGTCGAGTGGTCGGTCGAGTAGTTGGTCGAGTAGTTTGTCGAGTAGTTGGTCGAGTAGTTGGTCGAGTAGTTGGTCGAGTAGTTGGTCGAGTAGTTGGTCGAGTAGTTGGTCGAGTAGTAGGTCGAGTAGTTGGTCGAGTAGTTGGTCGAGTAGTTGGTCGAGCGATTGGTCGAGTAGTTGGTCGAGTGATTGGTCGAGTAGTTGGTCGAGTAGTTGGTCTAGTAGTTGTTCGAGTGATTGGTCAAGTGGTCGGTCGAGTAGTTGGTCGAGTAATTGGTCGAGTAGTTGGTCGAGTAGTTGGTAGAGTAGTTGGTTGAGTAGGTGGTCGAGTAATTGGTCGAGTAGTTGGTCGAGTAGTTGGTAGAGTAGTTGGTTGAGTAGGTGGTCGAGTAGTTGGTCGAGTAGTTGGTCGAGTAGTTGGTCGAGTAGTTGGTCGAGTAGTTGGCCGAGTAGTTGGTCGAGTAGTTGGTCGAGTAGTTGGTCGAGTAGTTGGTCGAGTAGTTTGCCGAGTAGTTGGTCGAGTAGTTGGTCGAGTAGTTGGTCGAGTAGATGGTCGAGTAGTTGGTCGAGTAGTTGGTCGAGTAGTTGGTCGAGTGATTGGTCGAGTAGTTGGTCGAGTAGTTGGTCGAGTAGTTGGTCGATTAGCTGGTCGAGTAGTTGGTCGAGTAGTTGGACAAGTAGTTGGTCGAGTAGTTGGTCGAGAATTTGGTCGAGTAGTTGGTCGAGTGATTGGTCTAGTGACTGGTCGAGTAGTTGGTCGAGAAGTTGGTCAAGTAGTTGGTCGAGTAGTTGGTCGAGTAGTTGGTCGAGTGATTGGTCGAGTAGTTGGTCGAGTAGTTGGTCGAGTAGTTGGTCGATTAGCTGGTCGAGTAGTTGGTCGAGTAGTTGGACAAGTAGTTGGTAGAGTAGTTGGTTGAGTAGGTGGTCGAGTAGTTGGTCGAGTGATTGGTCGTGTAGTTGGTTGAGTAGTTGGTTGAGTAGTTGGTCGAGTAGTTGGTCGAGTAGTTGGTCGAGTGATTGGTCGAGTAGTCGGTCGAGTGGTCGGTCGAGTAGTTGGTCGAGTAGTTGGTCGAGTAGTTGGTCGAGTAGTTGGTCGAGTAGTTGGTTGAGTAGTTGGTCGAGTAGTTGGTCGAGTGATTGGTCGAGTAGTTGGTCGAGTAGTTGGTCGAGTGATTGATCGAGTAGTTGGTCGAGTAGTTGGTCGAGTAGTTGGTCGAGTAGTTGGTCGAGTAGTTGGTCGAGTAGTTGGTCGAGTAGTTGGTCGAGTAGATGGTCGAGTAGTTGGTCGAGTAGTTGGTCGAGTAGTTGGTCGAGTGATTGGTCGAGTAGTTGGTCGAGTAGTTGGTCGAGTAGTTGGTCGATTAGCTGGTCGAGTAGTTGGTCGAGTAGTTGGACAAGTAGTTGGTCGAGTAGTTGGTCGAGAATTTGGTCGAGTAGTTGGTCGAGTGATTGGTCTAGTGATTGGTCGAGTAGTTGGTCGAGTAGTTGGTCAAGTAGTTGGTCGAGTAGTTGGTCGAGTAGTTGGTCGAGTAGTTGGTCGAGTAGTTGGTCGAGTGATTGGTCGAGTAGTTGGTCGAGTAGTTGGTCGAGTAGTTGGTCGAGTAGTTGGTCGAGCAGTTGGTCGAGTTGTTGGTCGAGTAGTTGGTCGAGTGATTAGTCGAGAAGTTGGTCGAGTAGTTGGTCGAGTAGTTGGTCGAGCGATTGGTTTAGTGATTGGTCGAGAAGTCGGTCGAGTGGTGGGTCGAGTAATTGGTCGAGTATTTGGTCGAGTAGTTGGTCGAGTAGATGGTCGAGTAGTTGGTCGAGTAGTTGGTCGAGTAGTTGGTCGAGTGATTGGTCGAGTAGTTGGTCGAGTAGTTGTTCAAGTGATTGGTCGAGTGGTCGGTCGAGTGGTCGGTCGAGTAGTTGTTTGAGTAGCTGGTCGAGTAGTTGGTCGAGTGATTGCTCCAGTAGTTGGTCGAGTGATTGGTCGAGTAGTTGGTCTAGTTGTTGGTCGAGTAGTTGGTCGAGCGATTGGTCGAGTAGTTGGTCGAGTAGTGGGTCGAGTAGTTGGTCGAGTAGTTGGTCGAGTAGTCGATCGAGTAGGTGGTCGAGTAGGTAGTCGAGTAGTTGATCGACTGGTTGGACGACTGGTAAGACGAATTGTTGGTTGACTGGTTGGTCGAGTGGTTATTCGAGTAGTTGGTCGAGTAGTTGGTCGAGTAGTTGGTCGAGTAGTTGGTCGAGTAGTGGGTCGAGTAGCTGGTCGAGTAGTTGGTCGAGTAGTTGGTCGAGTGGTTGATCGAGTGACTGGTCTAGTAGTCGGTCGAGTGGTCGGTCGAGTAGTTGGTCGAGTAGTTTGTCGAGTAGTTGGTCGAGTAGTTGGTCGAGTAGTTGGTCGAGTAGTTGGTCGAGTAGTTGGTCGAGTAGTTGGTCGAGTAGTAGGTCGAGTAGTTGGTCGAGTAGTTGGTCGAGTAGTTGGTCGAGCGATTGGTCGAGTAGTTGGTCGAGTGATTGGTCGAGTAGTTGGTCGAGTAGTTGGTCTAGTAGTTGTTCGAGTGATTGGTCAAGTGGTCGGTCGAGTAGTTGGTCGAGTAATTGGTCGAGTAGTTGGTCGAGTAGTTGGTAGAGTAGTTGGTTGAGTAGGTGGTCGAGTAATTGGTCGAGTAGTTGGTCGAGTAGTTGGTAGAGTAGTTGGTTGAGTAGGTGGTCGAGTAGTTGGTCGAGTAGTTGGTCGAGTAGTTGGTCGAGTAGTTGGTCGAGTAGTTGGCCGAGTAGTTGGTCGAGTAGTTGGTCGAGTAGTTGGTCGAGTAGTTGGTCGAGTAGTTTGCCGAGTAGTTGGTCGAGTAGTTGGTCGAGTAGTTGGTCGAGTAGATGGTCGAGTAGTTGGTCGAGTAGTTGGTCGAGTAGTTGGTCGAGTGATTGGTCGAGTAGTTGGTCGAGTAGTTGGTCGAGTAGTTGGTCGATTAGCTGGTCGAGTAGTTGGTCGAGTAGTTGGACAAGTAGTTGGTCGAGTAGTTGGTCGAGAATTTGGTCGAGTAGTTGGTCGAGTGATTGGTCTAGTGATTGGTCGAGTAGTTGGTCGAGTAGTTGGTCAAGTAGTTGGTCGAGTAGTTGGTCGAGTAGTTGGTCCAGTAGTTGGTCGAGTAGTTGGTCGAGTGATTGGTCGAGTAGTTGGTCGAGTAGTTGGTCGAGTAGTTGGTCGAGTAGTTGGTCGAGCAGTTGGTCGAGTTGTTGGTCGAGTAGTTGGTCGAGTGATTAGTCGAGAAGTTGGTCGAGTAGTTGGTCGAGTAGTTGGTCGAGCGATTGGTTTAGTGATTGGTCGAGAAGTCGGTCGAGTGGTGGGTCGAGTAATTGGTCGAGTAGTTGGTCGAGTAGTTGGTCGAGTAGATGGTCGAGTAGCTGGTCGAGTAGTTGGTCGAGTAGTTGGTCGAGTGATTGGTCGAGTAGTTGGTCGAGTAGTTGTTCAAGTGATTGGTCGAGTGGTCGGTCGAGTGGTCGGTCGAGTAGTTGGTCGAGTAGCTGGTCTAGTAGTTGTTCGAGTGATTGGTCAAGTGGTCGGTCGAGTAGTTGGTCGAGTAATTGGTCGAGTAGTTGGTTGAGTAGTTGGTTGAGTAGTTGGTCGAGTAGTTGGTCGAGTAGTTGGTCGAGTGATTGGTCGAGTAGTCGGTCGAGTGGTCGGTCGAGTAGTTGGTCGAGTAGTTGGTCGAGTAGTTGGTCGAGTAGTTGGTCGAGTAGTTGGTTGAGTAGTTGGTCGAGTAGTTGGTCGAGTGATTGGTCGAGTAGTTGGTCGAGTAGTTGGTCGAGTGATTGATCGAGTAGTTGGTCGAGTAGTTGGTCGAGTAGTTGGTCGAGTAGTTGGTCGAGTAGTTGGTCGAGTAGTTGGTCGAGTAGTTGGTCGAGTAGATGGTCGAGTAGTTGGTCGAGTAGTTGGTCGAGTAGTTGGTCGAGTAGTTGGTCAAGTGATTGGTCGAGTAGTTGGTCGAGTAGTTGGTCGAGTAGTTGGTCGAGTAGCTGGACGAGTAGTTGGTCGAGTAGTTGGACAAGTAGTTGGTCGAGTAGTTGGTCGAGAATTTGGTCAAGTAGTTGGTCGAGTGATTGGTCGAGTGATTGGTCGAGTAGTTGGTCGAGTAGTTGGTCAAGTAGTTGTTCGAGTAGTTGGTCGAGTAGTTGGTCGAGTAGTTGGTCGAGTAGTTGGTCGAGTGATTGGTCGAGTAGTTGGTCGAGTAGTTGGTCGAGTAGTTGGTCGAGTAGTTGGTCGAGCAGTTGGTCGAGTTGTTGGTCGAGTAGTTGGTCGAGAGATTAGTCGAGAAGTTGGTCGAGCGATTGGTTTAGTGATTGGTCGAGAAGTCGGTCGAGTGGTGGGTCGAGTAATTGGTCGAGTAGTTGGTCGAGTAGTTGGTCGAGTAGATGGTCGAGTAGTTGGCCGAGTAGTTGGTCGAGTAGTTGGTCGAGTGATTGGTCGAGTAGTTGGTCGAGTAGTTGTTCAAGTGATTGGTCGAGTGGTCGGTCGAGTGGTCGGTCGAGTAGTTGGTCGAGTAGCTGGTCGAGTAGTTGGTCGAGTGATTGCTCCAGTAGTTGGTCGAGTGATTGGTCGAGTAGTTGGTCTAGTAGTTGGTCGAGTAGTTGGTCGAGCGATTGGTCGAGTAGTTGGTCGAGTAGTGGGTCGAGTAGTTGGTCGAGTAGTTGGTCGAGTAGTCGATCGAGTAGGTGGTCGAGTAGGTAGTCGAGTAGTTGATCGACTGGTTGGACGACTGGTAAGACGAATTGTTGGTTGACTGGTTGGTCGAGTGGTTATTCGAGTAGTTGGTCGAGTAGCTGGTCGAGTAGTTGGTCGAGTAGTTGGTCGAGTGGTTGATCGAGTGACTGGTCGAGTAATTGGTCGAGTAGTTGGTCGAGTAGTTGGTCGAGTAGATGGTCGAGTAGTTGGTCGAGTAGTTGGTCGAGTAGTTGGTCGAGTGATTGGTCGAGTAGTTGGTCGAGTAGTTGGTCGAGTAGTTGTTGGAGTGATTGGTCGAGTGGTCGGTCGAGTAGTTGGTCGAGTAGCTGGTCGAGTAGTTGGTCGAGTGATTGCTCCAGTAGTTGGTCGAGTGATTGGTCGAGTAGTTGGTCTAGTAGTTGATCGAGTAGTTGGTCGAGCGATTGGTCGAGTAGTTGGTCGAGTAGTGGGTCGAGTAGTTGGTCGAGTAGTTGGTCGAGTAGTCGATCGAGTAGGTGGTCGAGTAGGTAGTCGAGTAGTTGATCGACTGGTTGGACGACTGGTAAGACGAATTGTTGGTTGACTGGTTGGTCGAGTGGTTATTCGAGTAGTTGGTCGAGTAGCTGGTCGAGTAGTTGGTCGAGTAGTTGGTCGAGTGGTTGATCGAGTGACTGGTCTAGTAGTCGGTCGAGTGGTCGGTCGAGTAGTTGGTCGAGTAGTTTGTCGAGTAGTTGGTCGAGTAGTTGGTCGAGTAGTTGGTCGAGTAGTTGGTCGAGTAGTTGGTCGAGTAGTTGGTCGAGTAGTAGGTCGAGTAGTTGGTCGAGTAGTTGGTCGAGTAGTTGGTCGAGCGATTGGTCGAGTAGTTGGTCGAGTGATTGGTCGAGTAGTTGGTCTAGTAGTTGTTCGAGTGATTGGTCAAGTGGTCGGTCGAGTAGTTGGTCGAGTAATTGGTCGAGTAGTTGGTCGAGTAGTTGGTAGAGTAGTTGGTTGAGTAGGTGGTCGAGTAGTTGGTCGAGTGATTGGTCGTGTAGTTGGTTGAGTAGTTGGTTGAGTAGTTGGTCGAGTAGTTGGTCGAGTAGTTGGTCGAGTGATTGGTCGAGTAGTCGGTCGAGTGGTCGGTCGAGTAGTTGGTCGAGTAGTTGGTCGAGTAGTTGGTCGAGTAGTTGGTCGAGTAGTTGGTTGAGTAGTTGGTCGAGTAGTTGGTCGAGTGATTGGTCGAGTAGTTGGTCGAGTAGTTGGTCGAGTGATTGATCGAGTAGTTGGTCGAGTAGTTGGTCGAGTAGTTGGTCGAGTAGTTGGTCGAGTAGTTGGTCGAGTAGTTGGTCGAGTAGTTGGTCGAGTAGATGGTCGAGTAGTTGGTCGAGTAGTTGGTCGAGTAGTTGATCGAGTGATTGGTCGAGTAGTCGGTCGAGTAGTTGGTCGAGTAGTTGGTCGAGTAGCTGGTCGAGTAGTTGGTCGAGTAGTTGGACAAGTAGTTGGTCGAGTAGTTGGTCGAGAATTTGGTCGAGTAGTTGGTCGAGTGATTGGTCGAGTGATTGGTCGAGTAGTTGGTCGAGTAGTTGGTCAAGTAGTTGGTCGAGTAGTTGGTCGAGTAGTTGGTCGAGTAGTTGGTCGAGTAGTTGGTCGAGTGATTGGTCGAGTAGTTGGTCGAGTAGTTGGCCGAGTAGTTGGTCGAGTAGTTGGTCGAGCAGTTGGTCGAGTTGTTGGTCGAGTAGTTGGTCGAGTGATTAGTCGAGAAGTTGGTCGAGTAGTTGGTCGAGTAGTTGGTCGAGCGATTGGTTTAGTGATTGGTCGAGAAGTCGGTCGAGTAGTGGGTCGAGTAATTGGTCGAGTAGTTGGTCGAGTAGTTGGTCGAGTAGATGGTCGAGTAGTTGGTCGAGTAGTTGGTCGAGTAGTTGGTAGAGTGATTGGTCGAGTAATTGGTCGAGTAGTTGTTCAAGTGATTGGTCGAGTGGTCGGTCGAGTGGTCGGTCGAGTAGTTGGTCGAGTAGCTGGTCGAGTAGTTGGTCGAGTGATTGCTCCAGTAGTTGGTCGAGTGATTGGTCGAGTAGTTGGTCTAGTAGTTGGTCGAGTAGTTGGTCGAGCGATTGGTCGAGTAGTTGGTCGAGTGGTGGGTCGAGTAGTTGGTCGAGTAGTCGATCGAGTAGGTGGTCGAGTAGGTAGTCGAGTAGTTGATCGACTGGTTGGACGACTGGTAAGACGAATTGTTGGTTGACTGGTTGGTCGTGTGGTTATTCGAGTAGTTGGTCGAGTAGTTGGTCAAGTAGTTGGTCGAGTGGTTGATCGAGTGACTGGTCTAGTAGTCGGTCGAGTGGTCGGTCGAGTAGTTGGTCGAGTAGTTTGTCGAGTAGTTGGTCGAGTAGTTTGTCGAGTAGTTGGTCGAGTAGTTGGTCGAGTAGTTGGTCGAGTAGTTGGTCGAGTAGTTGGTCGAGTAGTTGGTCGAGTAGTTGGTCGAGTAGTTGGTCGAGTAGTTGGTCGAGTAGTTTGTCGAGTAGTTGGTCGAGTAGTTTGTCGAGTAGTTTGTCGAGTAGTTGGTCGAGTAGTTGGTCGAGTAGTTGGTCGAGTAGTTGGTCGAGTAGTTGGTCGAGTAGTTGGTCGAGTAGTTGGTCAAGTAGTAGGTCGAGTAGTTGGTCGAGTAGTTGGTCGAGTAGTTGGTCGAGCGATTGGTCGAGTAGTTGGTCGAGTGATTGGTCGAGTAGTTGGTCTAGTAGTTGTTCGAGTGATTGGTCAAGTGGTCGGTCGAGTAGTTGGTCGAGTAGTTGGTCGAGTAGTTGGTCGAGTAGTTGGTCGAGTAGTTGGTAGAGTAGTTGGTTGAGTAGGTGGTCGAGTAGTTGGTCGAGTGATTGGTCGAGTAGTTGGTTGAGTAGTTGGTTGAGTAGTTGGTCGAGTAGTTGGTCGAGTAGTTGGTCGAGTGATTGGTCGAGTAGTCGGTCGAGTGGTCGGTCGAGTAGTTGGTCGAGTAGTTGGTCGAGTAGTTGGTCGAGTAGTTGGTCGAGTAGTTGGTTGAGTATTTGGTCGAGTAGTTGGTCGAGTGATTGGTCGAGTAGTTGGTCGAGTAGTTGGTCGAGTGATTGATCGAGTAGTTGGTCGAGTAGTTGGTCGAGTAGTTGGTCGAGTAGTTGGTCGAGTAGTTGGTCGAGTAGTTGGTCGTGTGATTGGTCGAGTAGTTGGTTGAGTAGTTGGTCGAGTAGTTGGTCGAGTAGTTGGTCGAGTGATTTGTCGAATAGTCGGTCAAGTAGTTGGTCGAGTAGTTGGTTGAGTAGTTGGTCAACTAGTGGGTCGAGTAGTTGGTCGAATAGTTGGTCGAGTAGTCGGTCGAGTAGGTGGTCGAGTAGTTGGTAGAGTAGTTGGTTGAGTAGTCGGTCGAGTGGTCGGTCGAGTAGTTGGTCGAGTAGTTGGTCGAGTAGTTGGTCGAGTAGTTGGTCGAGTAGTTGGTCGAGCAGTTGGTCGAGTTGTTGGTCGAGTAGTTGGTCGAGTGATTAGTCGAGTAGTTGGTCGAGTAGTTGGTCGAGTAGTTGGTCGAGCGATTGGTTTAGTGATTGGTCGAGAAGTCGGTCGAGTGGTGGGTCGAGTAATTGGTCGAGTAGTTGGTCGAGTAGTTGGTCGAGTAGATGGTCGAGTAGTTGGTCGAGTAGTTGGTCGAGTAGTTGGTCGAGTGATTGGTCGAGTAGTTGGTCTAGTAGTTGGTCGAGTAGTTGGTCGAGCGATTGGTCGAGTAGTTGGTCGAGTAGTGGGTCGAGTAGTTGGTCGAGTAGTTGGTCGAGTAGTAGGTCGAGTAGTTGGTCGAGTAGTTGGTCGAGTAGTGGGTCGAGTAGCTGGTCGAGTAGTTGGTCGAGTAGTTGGTCGAGTGGTTGATCGAGTGACTGGTCTAGTAGTCGGTCGAGTGGTCGGTCGAGTAGTTGGTCGAGTAGTTTGTCGAGTAGTTGGTAGAGTAGTTGGTTGAGTAGGTGGTCGAGTAGTTGGTCGAGTGATTGGTCGTGTAGTTGGTTGAGTAGTTGGTTGAGTAGTTGGTCGAGTAGTTGGTCGAGTAGTTGGTCGAGCGATTGGTCGAGTAGTTGGTCGAGTGATTGGTCGAGTAGTTGGTCTAGTAGTTGTTCGAGTGATTGGTCAAGTGGTCGGTCGAGTAGTTGGTCGAGTAATTGGTCGAGTAGTTGGTCGAGTAGTTGGTAGAGTAGTTGGTTGAGTAGGTGGTCGAGTAGTTGGTCGAGTGATTGGTCGTGTAGTTGGTTGAGTAGTTGGTTGAGTAGTTGGTCGAGTAGTTGGTCGAGTAGTTGGTCGAGTGATTGGTCGAGTAGTCGGTCGAGTGGTCGGTCGAGTAGTCGGTCGAGTGGTCGGTCGAGTAGTTGGTCGAGTAGTTGGTCGAGTAGTTGGTCGAGTAGTTGGTCGAGTAGTTGGTTGAGTAGTTGGTCGAGTAGTTGGTCGAGTGATTGGTCGAGTAGTTGGTCGAGTAGTTGGTCGAGTGATTGATCGAGTAGTTGGTCGAGTAGTTGGTCGAGTAGTTGGTCGAGTAGTTGGTCGAGTAGTTGGTCGAGTAGTTGGTCGAGTAGTTGGTCGAGTAGATGGTCGAGTAGTTGGTCGAGTAGTTGGTCGAGTAGTTGGTCGAGTGATTGGTCGAGTAGTTGGTCGAGTAGTTGGTCGAGTAGTTGGTCGATTAGCTGGTCGAGTAGTTGGTCGAGTAGTTGGACAAGTAGTTGGTCGAGTAGTTGGTCGAGAATTTGGTCGAGTAGTTGGTCGAGTGATTGGTCTAGTGATTGGTCGAGTAGTTGGTCGAGTAGTTGGTCAAGTAGTTGGTCGAGTAGTTGGTCGAGTAGTTGGTCGAGTAGTTGGTCGAGTAGTTGGTCGAGTGATTGGTCGAGTAGTTGGTCGAGTAGTTGGTCGAGTAGTTGGTCGAGTAGTTGGTCGAGCAGTTGGTCGAGTTGTTGGTCGAGTAGTTGGTCGAGTGATTAGTCGAGAAGTTGGTCGAGTAGTTGGTCGAGTAGTTGGTCGAGCGATTGGTTTAGTGATTGGTCGAGAAGTCGGTCGAGTGGTGGGTCGAGTAATTGGTCGAGTAGTTGGTCGAGTAGTTGGTCGAGTAGATGGTCGAGTAGTTGGTCGAGTAGTTGGTCGAGTAGTTGGTCGAGTGATTGGTCGAGTAGTTGGTCGAGTAGTTGTTCAAGTGATTGGTCGAGTGGTCGGTCGAGTGGTCGGTCGAGTAGTTGGTCGAGTAGCTGGTCGAGTAGTTGGTCGAGTGATTGCTCCAGTAGTTGGTCGAGTGATTGGTCGAGTAGTTGGTCTAGTTGTTGGTCGAGTAGTTGGTCGAGCGATTGGTCGAGTAGTTGGTCGAGTAGTGGGTCGAGTAGTTGGTCGAGTAGTTGGTCGAGTAGTCGATCGAGTAGGTGGTCGAGTAGGTAGTCGAGTAGTTGATCGACTGGTTGGACGACTGGTAAGACGAATTGTTGGTTGACTGGTTGGTCGAGTGGTTATTCGAGTAGTTGGTCGAGTAGTTGGTCGAGTAGTTGGTCGAGTAGTTGGTCGAGTAGTTGGTCGAGTGATTGGTCGAGTAGTTGGTCGAGTAGTTGGTCGAGTAGTTGGTCGATTAGCTGGTCGAGTAGTTGGTCGAGTAGTTGGACAAGTAGTTGGTCGAGTATTTGGTCGAGAATTTGGTCGAGTAGTTGGTCGAGTGATTGGTCTAGTGATTGGTCGAGTAGTTGGTCGAGTAGTTGGTCAAGTAGTTGGTCGAGTAGTTGGTCGAGTAGTTGGTCGAGTAGTTGGTAGAGTAGTTGGTCGAGTGGTCGGTCGAGTAGTTGGTCGAGTAATTGGTCGAGTAGTTGGTCGAGTAGTTGGTAGAGTAGTTGGTTGAGTAGGTGGTCGAGTAGTTGGTCGAGTGATTGGTCGTGTAGTTGGTTGAGTAGTTGGTTGAGTAGTTGGTCGAGTAGTTGGTCGAGTAGTTGGTCGAGTGATTGGTCGAGTAGTCGGTCGAGTGGTCGGTCGAGTAGTTGGTCGAGTAGTTGGTCGAGTAGTTGGTTGAGTAGGTGGTCGAGTAGTTGGTCGAGTGATTGGTCGTGTAGTTGGTTGAGTAGTTGGTTGAGTAGTTGGTCGAGTAGTTGGTCGAGTAGTTGGTCGAGTGATTGGTCGAGTAGTCGGTCGAGTGGTCGGTCGAGTAGTTGGTCGAGTAGTTGGTCGAGTAGTTGGTCGAGTAGTTGGTCGAGTAGTTGGTTGAGTAGTTGGTCGAGTAGTTGGTCGAGTGATTGGTCGAGTAGTTGGTCGAGTAGTTGGTCGAGTGATTGATCGAGTAGTTGGTCGAGTAGTTGGTCGAGTAGTTGGTCGAGTAGTTGGCCGAGTAGTTGGTCGAGTAGTTGGTCGAGTAGTTGGTCGAGTAGATGGTCGAGTAGTTGGTCGAGTAGTTGGTCGAGTAGTTGGTCGAGTGATTGGTCGAGTAGTTGGTCGAGTAGTTGGTCGAGTAGTTGGTCGATTAGCTGGTCGAGTAGTTGGTCGAGTAGTTGGACAAGTAGTTGGTCGAGTAGTTGGTCGAGAATTTGGTCGAGTAGTTGGTCGAGTGATTGGTCTAGTGATTGGTCGAGTAGTTGGTCGAGTAGTTGGTCAAGTAGTTGGTCGAGTAGTTGGTCGAGTAGTTGGTCGAGTAGTTGGTCGAGTAGTTGGTCGAGTAGTAGGTCGAGTAGTTGGTCGAGTAGTTGGTCGAGTAGTGGGTCGAGTAGCTGGTCGAGTAGTTGGTCGAGTAGTTGGTCGAGTGGTTGATCGAGTGACTGGTCTAGTAGTCGGTCGAGTGGTCGGTCGAGTAGTTGGTCGAGTAGTTTGTCGAGTAGTTGGTAGAGTAGTTGGTTGAGTAGGTGGTCGAGTAGTTGGCCGAGTGATTGGTCGTGTAGTTGGTTGAGTAGTTGGTTGAGTAGTTGGTCGAGTAGTTGGTCGAGTAGTTGGTCGAGCGATTGGTCGAGTAGTTGGTCGAGTGATTGGTCGAGTAGTTGGTCTAGTAGTTGTTCGAGTGATTGGTCAAGTGGTCGGTCGAGTAGTTGGTCGAGTAATTGGTCGAGTAGTTGGTCGAGTAGTTGGTAGAGTAGTTGGTTGAGTAGGTGGTCGAGTAGTTGGTCGATTGATTGGTCGTGTAGTTGGTTGAGTAGTTGGTTGAGTAGTTGGTCGAGTAGTTGGTCGAGTAGTTGGTCGAGTGATTGGTCGAGTAGTCGGTCGAGTGGTCGGTCGAGTAGTCGGTCGAGTGGTCGGTCGAGTAGTTGGTCGAGTAGTTGGTCGAGTAGTTGGTCGAGTAGTTGGTCGAGTAGTTGGTTGAGTAGTTGGTCGAGTAGTTGGTCGAGTGATTGGTCGAGTAGTTGGTCGAGTAGTTGGTCGAGTGATTGATCGAGTAGTTGGTCGAGTAGTTGGTCGAGTAGTTGGTCGAGTAGTTGGTCGAGTAGTTGGTCGAGTAGTTGGTCGAGTAGTTGGTCGAGTAGATGGTCGAGTAGTTGGTCGAGTAGTTGGTCGAGTAGTTGGTCGAGTGATTGGTCGAGTAGTTGGTCGAGTAGTTGGTCGAGTAGTTGGTCGATTAGCTGGTCGAGTAGTTGGTCGAGTAGTTGGACAAGTAGTTGGTCGAGTAGTTGGTCGAGAATTTGGTCGAGTAGTTGGTCGAGTGATTGGTCTAGTGATTGGTCGAGTAGTTGGTCGAGTAGTTGGTCAAGTAGTTGGTCGAGTAGTTGGTCGAGTAGTTGGTCGAGTAGTTGGTCGAGTAGTTGGTCGAGTAGTTGGTCGAGTGATTGGTCGAGTAGTTGGTCGAGTAGTTGGTCGAGTAGTTGGTCGAGTAGTTGGTCGAGCAGTTGGTCGAGTTGTTGGTCGAGTAGTTGGTCGAGTGATTAGTCGAGAAGTTGGTCGAGTAGTTGGTCGAGTAGTTGGTCGAGCGATTGGTTTAGTGATTGGTCGAGAAGTCGGTCGAGTGGTGGGTCGAGTAATTGGTCGAGTAGTTGGTCGAGTAGTTGGTCGAGTAGATGGTCGAGTAGTTGGTCGAGTAGTTGGTCGAGTAGTTGGTCGAGTGATTGGTCGAGTAGTTGGTCGAGTAGTTGTTCAAGTGATTGGTCGAGTGGTCGGTCGAGTGGTCGGTCGAGTAGTTGGTCGAGTAGCTGGTCGAGTAGTTGGTCGAGTGATTGCTCCAGTAGTTGGTCGAGTGATTGGTCGAGTAGTTGGTCTAGTTGTTGGTCGAGTAGTTGGTCGAGCGATTGGTCGAGTAGTTGGTCGAGTAGTGGGTCGAGTAGTTGGTCGAGTAGTTGGTCGAGTAGTCGATCGAGTAGGTGGTCGAGTAGGTAGTCGAGTAGTTGATCGACTGGTTGGACGACTGGTAAGACGAATTGTTGGTTGACTGGTTGGTCGAGTGGTTATTCGAGTAGTTGGTCGAGTAGTTGGTCGAGTAGTTGGTCGAGTAGTTGGTCGAGTAGTGGGTCGAGTAGCTGGTCGAGTAGTTGGTCGAGTAGTTGGTCGAGTGGTTGATCGAGTGACTGGTCTAGTAGTCGGTCGAGTGGTCGGTCGAGTAGTTGGTCGAGTAGTTTGTCGAGTAGTTGGTCGAGTAGTTGGTCGAGTAGTTGGTCGAGTAGTTGGTCGAGCAGTTGGTCGAGTAGTTGGTCGAGTAGTAGGTCGAGTAGTTGGTCGAGTAGTTGGTCGAGTAGTTGGTCGAGCGATTGGTCGAGTAGTTGGTCGAGTGATTGGTCGAGTAGTTGGTCTAGTAGTTGTTCGAGTGATTGGTCAAGTGGTCGGTCGAGTAGTTGGTCGAGTAATTGGTCGAGTAGTTGGTCGAGTAGTTGGTAGAGTAGTTGGTTGAGTAGGTGGTCGAGTAGTTGGTCGAGTGATTGGTCGTGTAGTTGGTTGAGTAGTTGGTTGAGTAGTTGGTCGAGTAGTTGGTCGAGTAGTTGGTCGAGTGATTGGTCGAGTCGTCGGTCGAGTGGTCGGTCGAGTAGTTGGTCGAGTAGTTGGTCGAGTAGTTGGTCGAGTAGTTGGTCGAGTAGTTGGTTGAGTAGTTGGTCGAGTAGTTGGTCGAGTGATTGGTCGAGTAGTTGGTCGAGTAGTTGGTCGAGTGATTGATCGAGTAGTTGGTCGAGTAGTTGGTCGAGTAGTTGGTCGAGTAGTTGGCCGAGTAGTTGGTCGAGTAGTTGGTCGAGTAGTTGGTCGAGTAGATGGTCGAGTAGTTGGTCGAGTAGTTGGTCGAGTAGTTGGTCGAGTGATTGGTCGAGTAGTTGGTCGAGTAGTTGGTCGAGTAGTTGGTCGATTAGCTGGTCGAGTAGTTGGTCGAGTAGTTGGACAAGTAGTTGGTCGAGTAGTTGGTCGAGAATTTGGTCGAGTAGTTGGTCGAGTGATTGGTCTAGTGATTGGTCGAGTAGTTGGTCGAGTAGTTGGTCAAGTAGTTGGTCGAGTAGTTGGTCGAGTAGTTGGTCGAGTAGTTGGTCGAGTAGTTGGTCGAGTGGTCGGTCGAGTAGTTGGTCGAGTAATTGGTCGAGTAGTTGGTCGAGTAGTTGGTAGAGTAGTTGGTTGAGTAGGTGGTCGAGTAGTTGGTCGAGTGATTGGTCGTGTAGTTGGTTGAGTAGTTGGTTGAGTAGTTGGTCGAGTAGTTGGTCGAGTAGTTGGTCGAGTGATTGGTCGAGTAGTCGGTCGAGTGGTCGGTCGAGTAGTTGGTCGAGTAGTTGGTCGAGTAGTTGGTCGAGTAGTTGATCGAGTAGTTGGTTGAGTAGTTGGTCGAGTGATTGGTCGAGTAGTTGGTCGAGTAGTTGGTCGAGTGATTGATCGAGTAGTTGGTCGAGTAGTTGGTCGAGTAGTTGGTCGAGTAGTTGGTCGAGTAGTTGGTCGAGTAGTTGGTCGAGTAGTTGGTCGAGTAGATGGTCGAGTAGTTGGTCGAGTAGTTGGTCGAGTAGTTGGTCGAGTGATTGGTCGAGTAGTTGGTCGAGTAGTTGGTCGAGTAGTTGGTCGATTAGCTGGTCGAGTAGTTGGTCGAGTAGTTGGACAAGTAGTTGGTCGAGTAGTTGGTCGAGAATTTGGTCGAGTAGTTGGTCGAGTGATTGGTCTAGTGATTGGTCGAGTAGTTGGTCGAGTAGTTGGTCAAGTAGTTGGTCGAGTAGTTGGTCGAGTAGTTGGTCGAGTAGTTGGTCGAGTAGTTGGTCGAGTGATTGGTCGAGTAGTTGGTCGAGTAGTTGGTCGAGTAGTTGGTCGAGTAGTTGGTCGAGCAGTTGGTCGAGTTGTTGGTCGAGTAGTTGGTCGAGTGATTAGTCGAGAAGTTGGTCGAGTAGTTGGTCGAGTAGTTGGTCGAGCGATTGGTTTAGTGATTGGTCGAGAAGTCGGTCGAGTGGTGGGTCGAGTAATTGGTCGAGTAGTTGGTCGAGTAGTTGGTCGAGTAGATGGTCGAGTAGTTGGTCGAGTAGTTGGTCGAGTAGTTGGTCGAGTGATTGGTCGAGTAGTTGGTCGAGTAGTTGTTCAAGTGATTGGTCGAGTGGTCGGTCGAGTGGTCGGTCGAGTAGTTGGTCGAGTAGCTGGTCGAGTAGTTGGTCGAGTGATTGCTCCAGTAGTTGGTCGAGTGATTGGTCGAGTAGTTGGTCTAGTTGTTGGTCGAGTAGTTGGTCGAGCGATTGGTCGAGTAGTTGGTCGAGTAGTGGGTCGAGTAGCTGGTCGAGTAGTTGGTCGAGTAGTCGATCGAGTAGGTGGTCGAGTAGGTAGTCTAGTAGTTGATCGACTGGTTGGACGACTGGTAAGACGAATTGTTGGTTGACTGGTTGGTCGAGTGGTTATTCGAGTAGTTGGTCGAGTAGTTGGTCGAGTAGTTGGTCGAGTAGTTGGTCGAGTAGTGGGTCGAGTAGCTGGTCGAGTAGTTGGTCGAGTAGTTGGTCGAGTGGTTGATCGAGTGACTGGTCTAGTAGTCGGTCGAGTGGTCGGTCGAGTAGTTGGTCGAGTAGTTTGTCGAGTAGTTGGTCGAGTAGTTGGTCGAGTAGTTGGTCGAGTAGTTGGTCGAGTAGTTGGTCGAGTAGTTGGTCGAGTAGTAGGTCGAGTAGTTGGTCGAGTAGTTGGTCGAGTAGTTGGTCGAGTGATTGGTCGAGTAGTTGGTCGAGTAGTTGTTCAAGTGATTGGTCGAGTGGTCGGTCGAGTGGTCGGTCGAGTAGTTGGTCGAGTAGCTGGTCTAGTAGTTGTTCGAGTGATTGGTCAAGTGGTCGGTCGAGTAGTTGGTCGAGTAATTGGTCGAGTAGTTGGTCGAGTAGTTGGTAGAGTAGTTGGTTGAGTAGGTGGTCGAGTAGTTGGTCGAGTGATTGGTCGTGTACTTGGTTGAGTAGTTGGTTGAGTAGTTGGTCGAGTAGTTGGTCGAGTAGTTGGTCGAGTGATTGGTCGAGTAGTCGGTCGAGTGGTCGGTCGAGTAGTTGGTCGAGTAGTTGGTCGAGTAGTTGGTCGAGTAGTTGGTCGAGTAGTTGGTTGAGTAGTTGGTCGAGTAGTTGGTCGAGCGATTGGTCGAGTAGTTGGTCGAGTGATTGGTCGAGTAGTTGGTCGAGTAGTTGTTCGAGTGATTGGTCTAGTGTTCGGTCGAGTAGTTGGTCGAGTAGTTGGTCGAGTAGTTGGTAGAGTAGTTGGTTGAGTAGGTGGTCGAGTAGTTGGTCGAGTGATTGGTCGAGTAGTTGGTTGAGTAGTTGGTCGAGTGATTGGTCGAGTAGTTGGTCGAGTAGTTGGTCGAGTAGTTGGTCGAGTAGTTGGTCGAGTAGTTGGTCGAGTAGTTGGTCGAGTAGTTGGTCGAGTAGTTGGTCGAGTTGTTGGTCGAGTAGTTGGTCGAGTAGTTGGTCGAGTAGTTGGTCGAGTAGTTGGTCGAGTAGTTGGTCGAGTAGTTGGTCGAGTAGTTGGTCGAGTAGTTGGTCGAGCGATTGGTCGAGTAGTTGGTCGAGTGATTGGTCGAGTAGTTGTTCGAGTGATTGGTTGACTGGTTGGTCGAGTGGTTGGTCGAGTAGTTGGTCGAGTAGTTGGTCGAGTAGTTGGTCGAGTGATTGATCGAGTGACTGGTCTAGTAGTCGGCCGAGTGGTCGGTCGAGTAGTTGGTCGAGTAGTTGGTTGAGTAGTTGGTTGAGTAGTTGGTCGAGTAGTTGGTCGAGTAGTTGGTCGAGCGATTGGTCGAGTAGTTGGTCGAGTGATTGGTCGAGTAGTTGGTCTAGTAGTTGTTCGAGTGATTGGTCAAGTGGTCGGTCGAGTAGTTGGTCGAGTAATTGGTCGAGTAGTTGGTCGAGTAGTTGGTAGAGTAGTTGGTTGAGTAGGTGGTCGAGTAGTTGGTCGAGTGATTGGTCGTGTAGTTGGTTGAGTAGTTGGTTGAGTAGTTGGTCGAGTAGTTGGTCGAGTAGTTGGTCGAGTGATTGGTCGAGTAGTCGGTCGAGTGGTCGGTCGAGTAGTCGGTCGAGTGGTCGGTCGAGTAGTTGGTCGAGTAGTTGGTCGAGTAGTTGGTCGAGTAGTTGGTCGAGTAGTTGGTTGAGTAGTTGGTCGAGTAGTTGGTCGAGTGATTGGTCGAGTAGTTGGTCGAGTAGTTGGTCGAGTGATTGATCGAGTAGTTGGTCGAGTAGTTGGTCGAGTAGTTGGTCGAGTAGTTGGTCGAGTAGTTGGTCGAGTAGTTGGTCGAGTAGTTGGTCGAGTAGATGGTCGAGTAGTTGGTCGAGTAGTTGGTCGAGTAGTTGGTCGAGTGATTGGTCGAGTAGTTGGTCGAGTAGTTGGTCGAGTAGTTGGTCGATTAGCTGGTCGAGTAGTTGGTCGAGTAGTTGGACAAGTAGTTGGTCGAGTAGTTGGTCGAGAATTTGGTCGAGTAGTTGGTCGAGTGATTGGTCTAGTGATTGGTCGAGTAGTTGGTCGAGTAGTTGGTCAAGTAGTTGGTCGAGTAGTTGGTCGAGTAGTTGGTCGAGTAGTTGGTCGAGTAGTTGGTCGAGTGATTGGTCGAGTAGTTGGTCGAGTAGTTGGTCGAGTAGTTGGTCGAGTAGTTGGTCGAGCAGTTGGTCGAGTTGTTGGTCGAGTAGTTGGTCGAGTGATTAGTCGAGAAGTTGGTCGAGTAGTTGGTCGAGTAGTTGGTCGAGCGATTGGTTTAGTGATTGGTCGAGAAGTCGGTCGAGTGGTGGGTCGAGTAATTGGTCGAGTAGTTGGTCGAGTAGTTGGTCGAGTAGATGGTCGAGTAGTTGGTCGAGTAGTTGGTCGAGTAGTTGGTCGAGTGATTGGTCGAGTAGTTGGTCGAGTAGTTGTTCAAGTGATTGGTCGAGTGGTCGGTCGAGTGGTCGGTCGAGTAGTTGGTCGAGTAGCTGGTCGAGTAGTTGGTCGAGTGATTGCTCCAGTAGTTGGTCGAGTGATTGGTCGAGTAGTTGGTCTAGTTGTTGGTCGAGTAGTTGGTCGAGCGATTGGTCGAGTAGTTGATCGAGTAGTGGGTCGAGTAGCTGGTCGAGTAGTTGGTCGAGTAGTCGATCGAGTAGGTGGTCGAGTAGGTAGTCTAGTAGTTGATCGACTGGTTGGACGACTGGTAAGACGAATTGTTGGTTGACTGGTTGGTCGAGTGGTTATTCGAGTAGTTGGTCGAGTAGTTGGTCGAGTAGTTGGTCGAGTAGTTGGTCGAGTAGTGGGTCGAGTAGCTGGTCGAGTAGTTGGTCGAGTAGTTGGTCGAGTGGTTGATCGAGTGACTGGTCTAGTAGTCGGTCGAGTGGTCGGTCGAGTAGTTGGTCGAGTAGTTTGTCGAGTAGTTGGTCGAGTAGTTGGTCGAGTAGTTGGTCGAGTAGTTGGTCGAGTAGTTGGTCGAGTAGTTGGTCGAGTAGTAGGTCGAGTAGTTGGTCGAGTAGTTGGTCGAGTAGTTGGTCGAGTGATTGGTCGAGTAGTTGGTCGAGTAGTTGTTCAAGTGATTGGTCGAGTGGTCGGTCGAGTGGTCGGTCGAGTAGTTGGTCGAGTAGCTGGTCTAGTAGTTGTTCGAGTGATTGGTCAAGTGGTCGGTCGAGTAGTTGGTCGAGTAATTGGTCGAGTAGTTGGTCGAGTAGTTGGTAGAGTAGTTGGTTGAGTAGGTGGTCGAGTAGTTGGTCGAGTGATTGGTCGTGTAGTTGGTTGAGTAGTTGGTTGAGTAGTTGGTCGAGTAGTTGGTCGAGTAGTTGGTCGAGTGATTGGTCGAGTAGTCGGTCGAGTGGTCGGTCGAGTAGTTGGTCGAGTAGTTGGTCGAGTAGTTGGTCGAGTAGTTGGTCGAGTAGTTGGTTGAGTAGTTGGTCGAGTAGTTGGTCGAGCGATTGGTCGAGTAGTTGGTCGAGTGATTGGTCGAGTAGTTGGTCGAGTAGTTGTTCGAGTGATTGGTCTAGTGTTCGGTCGAGTAGTTGGTCGAGTAGTTGGTCGAGTAGTTGGTAGAGTAGTTGGTTGAGTAGGTGGTCGAGTAGTTGGTCGAGTGATTGGTCGAGTAGTTGGTTGAGTAGTTGGTCGAGTGATTGGTCGAGTAGTTGGTCGAGTAGTTGGTCGAGTAGTTGGTCGAGTAGTTGGTCGAGTAGTTGGTCGAGTAGTTGGTCGAGTAGTTGGTCGAGTAGTTGGTCGAGTTGTTGGTCGAGTAGTTGGTCGAGTAGTTGGTCGAGTAGTTGGTCGAGTAGTTGGTCGAGTAGTTGGTCGAGTAGTTGGTCGAGTAGTTGGTCGAGTAGTTGGTCGAGTAGTTGGTCGAGCGATTGGTCGAGTAGTTGGTCGAGTGATTGGTCGAGTAGTTGTTCGAGTGATTGGTTGACTGGTTGGTCGAGTGGTTGGTCGAGTAGTTGGTCGAGTAGTTGGTCGAGTAGTTGGTCGAGTGATTGATCGAGTGACTGGTCTAGTAGTCGGCCGAGTGGTCGGTCGAGTAGTTGGTCGAGTAGTTGGTCGTGTAGTTGGTTGAGTAATTAGTCGAGTAGTTGGTCGAGTAGTTGGTCGAGTAATTGGTCGAGTAGTTGGTCGAGTAGCTGGTCGAGTAGTTGGTCGAGTAGTTGGACGAGCAGTTGGTCGAGTAGTTGGTCGAGAAGTTGGTCGAGTAGTTGGTCGAGTGATTGGTCGAGTGATTGGTCGAGTAGTTGGTCGAGTAGTTGGTCAAGTAGTTGGTCGAGTAGTTGGTCGAGTATTTGGTCGAGTAGTTGGTCGAGTAGTTGGTCGAGTGATTGGTCGAGTAGTTGGTCGAGTAGTTGGTCGAGTAGTTGGTCGAGTAGTTGGTCGAGTGATTGGTCGAGTAGTTGGTCGAGTAGTTGGTCGAGTAGTTGGTCGAGTAGTTGGTCGAGCAGTTGGTCGAGTTGTTGGTCGAGTAGTTGGTCGAGTGATTAGTCGAGAAGTTGGTCGAGTAGTTGGTCGAGCGATTGGTTTAGTGATTGGTCGAGAAGTCGGTCGAGTGGTGGGTCGAGTAATTGGTCGAGTAGTTGGTCGAGTAGTTGGTCGAGTAGATGGTCGAGTAGTTGGTCGAGTAGTTGGTCGAGTAGTTGGTCGAGTGATTGGTCGAGTAGTTGGTCGAGTAGTTGTTCAAGTGATTGGTCGAGTGGTCGGTCGAGTGGTCGGTCGAGTAGTTGGTCGAGTAGCTGGTCGAGTAGTTGGTCGAGTGATTGCTCCAGTAGTTGGTCGAGTGATTGGTCGAGTAGTTGGTCTAGTAGTTGGTCGAGTAGTTGGTCGAGCGATTGGTCGAGTAGTTGGTCGAGTAGTGGGTCGAGTAGTTGGTCGAGTAGTTGGTCGAGTAGTCGATCGAGTAGGTGGTCGAGTAGGTAGTCGAGTTGTTGATCGACTGGTTGGACGACTGGTAAGACGAATTATTGGTTGACTGGTTGGTCGAGTGGTTATTCGAGTAGTTGGTCGAGTAGTTGGTCGAGTGGTTGATCGAGTGACTGGTCTAGTAGTCGGTCGAGTGGTCGGTCGAGTAGTTGGTCGAGTAGTTTGTCGAGTAGTTGGTCGAGTAGTTTGTCGAGTAGTTGGTCGAGTAGTTGGTCGAGTAGTTGGTCGAGTAGTTGGTCGAGTGATTGGTCGAGTAGTTGGTCGAGTAGTTGGTCGAGTAGTTGGTCGAGTAGTTGGTCGAGTGATTGATCGAGTGACTGGTCTAGTAGTCGGTCGAGTGGTCGGTCGAGTAGTTGGTCGAGTTGTTGGTCGAGTAGTTGGTCGAGTAGTTGGTCGAGCGATTGGTCGAGTAGTTGGTCGAGTGATTGGTCGAGTAGTTGGTCGAGTAGTTGGTCGAGTAGTTGGTCGAGTAGTTGGTCGAGTAGTTGGTCGAGCAGTTGGTCGAGTTGTTGGTCGAGTAGTTGGTCGAGTGATTAGTCGAGTAGTTGGTCGAGTAGTTGGTCGAGTAGTTGGTCGAGTAGTTGGTCGAGCGATTGGTTTAGTGATTGGTCGAGAAGTCGGTCGAGTGGTGGGTCGAGTAATTGGTCGAGTAGTTGGTCGAGTAGTTGGTCGAGTAGATGGTCGAGTAGTTGGTCGAGTAGTTGGTCGAGTAGTTGGTCGAGTGATTGGTCAAGTAGTCGGTCGAGTGGTCGGTCGAGTAGTTGGTCGAGTAGTTGGTCGAGTAGTTGGTCGAGTAGTTGGTCGAGTAGTTGGTTGAGTAGTTGGTCGAGTAGTTGGTCGAGTGATTGGTCGAGTAGTTGGTCGAGTAGTTGGTCGAGTGATTGATCGAGTAGTTGGTCGAGTAGTTGGTCGAGTAGTTGGTCGAGTAGTTGGTCGAGTAGTTGGTCGAGTAGTTGGTCGAGTAGTTGGTCGAGTAGATGGTCGAGTAGTTGGTCGAGTAGTTGGTCGAGTAGTTGGTCGAGTGATTGGTCGAGTAGTTGGTCGAGTAGTTGGTCGAGTAGTTGGTCGATTAGCTGGTCGAGTAGTTGGTCGAGTAGTTGGACAAGTAGTTGGTCGAGTAGTTGGTCGAGAATTTGGTCGAGTAGTTGGTCGAGTGATTGGTCGAGTGATTGGTCGAGTAGTTGGTCGAGTAGTTGGTCAAGTAGTTGGTCGAGTAGTTGGTCGAGTAGTTGGTCGAGTAGTTGGTCGAGTAGTTGGTCGAGTGATTGGTCGAGTAGTTGGTCGAGTAGTTGGTCGAGTAGTTGGTCGAGTAGTTGGTCGAGCAGTTGGTCGAGTTGTTGGTCGAGTAGTTGGTCGAGTGATTAGTCGAGAAGTTGGTCGAGTAGTTGGTCGAGCGATTGGTTTAGTGATTGGTCGAGAAGTCGGTCGAGTGGTGGGTCGAGTAATTGGTCGAGTAGTTGGTCGAGTAGTTGGTCGAGTAGATGGTCGAGTAGTTGGTCGAGTAGTTGGTCGAGTAGTTGGTCGAGTGATTGGTCGAGTAGTTGGTCGAGTAGTTGTTCAAGTGATTGGTCGAGTGGTCGGTCGAGTGGTCGGTCGAGTAGTTGGTCGAGTAGCTGGTCGAGTAGTTGGTCGAGTGATTGCTCCAGTCGTTGGTCGAGTGATTGGTCGAGTAGTTGGTCTAGTAGTTGGTCGAGTAGTTGGTCGAGCGATTGGTCGAGTAGTTGGTCGAGTAGTGGGTCGAGTAGTTGGTCGAGTAGTTGGTCGAGTAGTCGATCGAGTAGGTGGTCGAGTAGGTAGTCGAGTAGTTGATCGACTGGTTGGACGACTGGTAAGACGAATTATTGGTTGACTGGTTGGTCGAGTGGTTATTCGAGTAGTTGGTCGAGTAGTTGGTCGAGTGGTTGATCGAGTGACTGGTCTAGTAGTCGGTCGAGTGGTCGGTCGAGTAGTTGGTCGAGTAGTTTGTCGAGTAGTTGGTCGAGTAGTTTGTCGAGTAGTTGGTCGAGTAGTTGGTCGAGTAGTTGGTCGAGTAGTTGGTCGAGTGATTGGTCGAGTAGTTGGTCGAGTAGTTGGTCGAGTAGTTTGTCGAGTAGTTGGTCGAGTGATTGATCGAGTGACTGGTCTAGTAGTCGGTCGAGTGGTCGGTCGAGTAGTTGGTCGAGTTGTTGGTCGAGTAGTTGGTCGAGTAGTTGGTCGAGCGATTGGTCGAGTAGTTGGTCGAGTGATTGGTCGAGTAGTTGGTCGAGTAGTTGGTCGAGTAGTTTGTCGAGTAGTTGGTCGAGTGATTGATCGAGTGACTGGTCTAGTAGTCGGTCGAGTGGTCGGTCGAGTAGTTGGTAGAGTAGTTGGTTGAGTAGGTGGTCGAGTAGTTGGTCGAGTGATTGGTCGTGTAGTTGGTTGAGTAGTTGGTTGAGTAGTTGGTCGAGTAGTTGGTCGAGTAGTTGGTCGAGTGATTGGTCGAGTAGTCGGTCGAGTGGTCGGTCGAGTAGTTGGTCGAGTAGTTGGTCGAGTAGTTGGTCGAGTAGTTGGTCGAGTAGTTGGTTGAGTAGTTGGTCGAGTAGTTGGTCGAGCGATTGGTCGAGTAGTTGGTCGAGTGATTGGTCGAGTAGTTGGTCGAGTAGTTGTTCGAGTGATTGGTCTAGTGTTCGGTCGAGTAGTTGGTCGAGTAGTTGGTCGAGTAGTTGGTAGAGTAGTTGGTTGAGTAGGTGGTCGAGTAGTTGGTCGAGTGATTGGTCGAGTAGTTGGTTGAGTAGTTGGTCGAGTGATTGGTCGAGTAGTTGGTCGAGTAGTTGGTCGAGTAGTTGGTCGAGTAGTTGGTCGAGTAGTTGGTCGAGTAGTTGGTCGAGTAGTTGGTCGAGTAGTTGGTCGAGTTGTTGGTCGAGTAGTTGGTCGAGTAGTTGGTCGAGTAGTTGGTCGAGTAGTTGGTCGAGTAGTTGGTCGAGTAGTTGGTCGAGTAGTTGGTCGAGTAGTTGGTCGAGTAGTTGGTCGAGCGATTGGTCGAGTAGTTGGTCGAGTGATTGGTCGAGTAGTTGTTCGAGTGATTGGTTGACTGGTTGGTCGAGTGGTTGGTCGAGTAGTTGGTCGAGTAGTTGGTCGAGTAGTTGGTCGAGTGATTGATCGAGTGACTGGTCTAGTAGTCGGCCGAGTGGTCGGTCGAGTAGTTGGTCGAGTAGTTGGTCGTGTAGTTGGTTGAGTAATTAGTCGAGTAGTTGGTCGAGTAGTTGGTCGAGTAATTGGTCGAGTAGTTGGTCGAGTAGCTGGTCGAGTAGTTGGTCGAGTAGTTGGACGAGCAGTTGGTCGAGTAGTTGGTCGAGAAGTTGGTCGAGTAGTTGGTCGAGTGATTGGTCGAGTGATTGGTCGAGTAGTTGGTCGAGTAGTTGGTCAAGTAGTTGGTCGAGTAGTTGGTCGAGTATTTGGTCGAGTAGTTGGTCGAGTAGTTGGTCGAGTGATTGGTCGAGTAGTTGGTCGAGTAGTTGGTCGAGTAGTTGGTCGAGTAGTTGGTCGAGTGATTGGTCGAGTAGTTGGTCGAGTAGTTGGTCGAGTAGTTGGTCGAGTAGTTGGTCGAGCAGTTGGTCGAGTTGTTGGTCGAGTAGTTGGTCGAGTGATTAGTCGAGAAGTTGGTCGAGTAGTTGGTCGAGCGATTGGTTTAGTGATTGGTCGAGAAGTCGGTCGAGTGGTGGGTCGAGTAATTGGTCGAGTAGTTGGTCGAGTAGTTGGTCGAGTAGATGGTCGAGTAGTTGGTCGAGTAGTTGGTCGAGTAGTTGGTCGAGTGATTGGTCGAGTAGTTGGTCGAGTAGTTGTTCAAGTGATTGGTCGAGTGGTCGGTCGAGTGGTCGGTCGAGTAGTTGGTCGAGTAGCTGGTCGAGTAGTTGGTCGAGTGATTGCTCCAGTAGTTGGTCGAGTGATTGGTCGAGTAGTTGGTCTAGTAGTTGGTCGAGTAGTTGGTCGAGCGATTGGTCGAGTAGTTGGTCGAGTAGTGGGTCGAGTAGTTGGTCGAGTAGTTGGTCGAGTAGTCGATCGAGTAGGTGGTCGAGTAGGTAGTCGAGTTGTTGATCGACTGGTTGGACGACTGGTAAGACGAATTATTGGTTGACTGGTTGGTCGAGTGGTTATTCGAGTAGTTGGTCGAGTAGTTGGTCGAGTGGTTGATCGAGTGACTGGTCTAGTAGTCGGTCGAGTGGTCGGTCGAGTAGTTGGTCGAGTAGTTTGTCGAGTAGTTGGTCGAGTAGTTTGTCGAGTAGTTGGTCGAGTAGTTGGTCGAGTAGTTGGTCGAGTAGTTGGTCGAGTGATTGGTCGAGTAGTTGGTCGAGTAGTTGGTCGAGTAGTTGGTCGAGTAGTTGGTCGAGTGATTGATCGAGTGACTGGTCTAGTAGTCGGTCGAGTGGTCGGTCGAGTAGTTGGTCGAGTTGTTGGTCGAGTAGTTGGTCGAGTAGTTGGTCGAGCGATTGGTCGAGTAGTTGGTCGAGTGATTGGTCGAGTAGTTGGTCGAGTAGTTGGTCGAGTAGTTGGTCGAGTAGTTGGTCGAGTAGTTGGTCGAGCAGTTGGTCGAGTTGTTGGTCGAGTAGTTGGTCGAGTGATTAGTCGAGTAGTTGGTCGAGTAGTTGGTCGAGTAGTTGGTCGAGTAGTTGGTCGAGCGATTGGTTTAGTGATTGGTCGAGAAGTCGGTCGAGTGGTGGGTCGAGTAATTGGTCGAGTAGTTGGTCGAGTAGTTGGTCGAGTAGATGGTCGAGTAGTTGGTCGAGTAGTTGGTCGAGTAGTTGGTCGAGTGATTGGTCAAGTAGTCGGTCGAGTGGTCGGTCGAGTAGTTGGTCGAGTAGTTGGTCGAGTAGTTGGTCGAGTAGTTGGTCGAGTAGTTGGTTGAGTAGTTGGTCGAGTAGTTGGTCGAGTGATTGGTCGAGTAGTTGGTCGAGTAGTTGGTCGAGTGATTGATCGAGTAGTTGGTCGAGTAGTTGGTCGAGTAGTTGGTCGAGTAGTTGGTCGAGTAGTTGGTCGAGTAGTTGGTCGAGTAGTTGGTCGAGTAGATGGTCGAGTAGTTGGTCGAGTAGTTGGTCGAGTAGTTGGTCGAGTGATTGGTCGAGTAGTTGGTCGAGTAGTTGGTCGAGTAGTTGGTCGATTAGCTGGTCGAGTAGTTGGTCGAGTAGTTGGACAAGTAGTTGGTCGAGTAGTTGGTCGAGAATTTGGTCGAGTAGTTGGTCGAGTGATTGGTCGAGTGATTGGTCGAGTAGTTGGTCGAGTAGTTGGTCAAGTAGTTGGTCGAGTAGTTGGTCGAGTAGTTGGTCGAGTAGTTGGTCGAGTAGTTGGTCGAGTGATTGGTCGAGTAGTTGGTCGAGTAGTTGGTCGAGTAGTTGGTCGAGTAGTTGGTCGAGCAGTTGGTCGAGTTGTTGGTCGAGTAGTTGGTCGAGTGATTAGTCGAGAAGTTGGTCGAGTAGTTGGTCGAGCGATTGGTTTAGTGATTGGTCGAGAAGTCGGTCGAGTGGTGGGTCGAGTAATTGGTCGAGTAGTTGGTCGAGTAGTTGGTCGAGTAGATGGTCGAGTAGTTGGTCGAGTAGTTGGTCGAGTAGTTGGTCGAGTGATTGGTCGAGTAGTTGGTCGAGTAGTTGTTCAAGTGATTGGTCGAGTGGTCGGTCGAGTGGTCGGTCGAGTAGTTGGTCGAGTAGCTGGTCGAGTAGTTGGTCGAGTGATTGCTCCAGTCGTTGGTCGAGTGATTGGTCGAGTAGTTGGTCTAGTAGTTGGTCGAGTAGTTGGTCGAGCGATTGGTCGAGTAGTTGGTCGAGTAGTGGGTCGAGTAGTTGGTCGAGTAGTTGGTCGAGTAGTCGATCGAGTAGGTGGTCGAGTAGGTAGTCGAGTAGTTGATCGACTGGTTGGACGACTGGTAAGACGAATTATTGGTTGACTGGTTGGTCGAGTGGTTATTCGAGTAGTTGGTCGAGTAGTTGGTCGAGTGGTTGATCGAGTGACTGGTCTAGTAGTCGGTCGAGTGGTCGGTCGAGTAGTTGGTCGAGTAGTTTGTCGAGTAGTTGGTCGAGTAGTTTGTCGAGTAGTTGGTCGAGTAGTTGGTCGAGTAGTTGGTCGAGTAGTTGGTCGAGTGATTGGTCGAGTAGTTGGTCGAGTAGTTGGTCGAGTAGTTTGTCGAGTAGTTGGTCGAGTGATTGATCGAGTGACTGGTCTAGTAGTCGGTCGAGTGGTCGGTCGAGTAGTTGGTCGAGTTGTTGGTCGAGTAGTTGGTCGAGTAGTTGGTCGAGCGATTGGTCGAGTAGTTGGTCGAGTGATTGGTCGAGTAGTTGGTCGAGTAGTTGTTCGAGTGATTGGTCTAGTGTTCGGTCGAGTAGTTGGTCGAGTAGTTGGTCGAGTAGTTGGTCGAGTAGTTGGTAGAGTAGTTGGTTGAGTAGGTGGTCGAGTAGTTGGTCGAGTGATTGGTCGAGTAGTTGGTTGAGTAGTTGGTCGAGTGATTGGTCGAGTAGTTGGTCGAGTAGTTGGTCGAGTAGTTGGTCGAGTAGTTGGTCGAGTAGTTGGTCGAGTAGTTGGTCGAGTAGTTGGTCGAGTGTTGGTCGAGTTGTTGGTCGAGTAGTTGGTCGAGTAGTTGGTCGAGTAGTTGGTCGAGTAGTTGGTCGAGTAGTTGGTCGAGGAGTTGGTCGAGTAGTTGGTCGAGTAGTTGGTCGAGTAGTTGGTCGAGTAGTTGGTCGAGCGATTGGTCGAGTAGTTGGTCGAGTGATTGGTCGAGTAGTTGTTCGAGTGATTGGTTGACTGGTTGGTCGAGTGGTTGGTCGAGTAGTTGGTCGAGTAGTTGGTCGAGTAGTTGGTCGAGTGATTGATCGAGTGACTGGTCTGGTAGTCGGTCGAGTGGTCGGTCGAGTAGTTGGTCGAGTAGTTGGTCGTGTAGTTGGTTGAGTAATTAGTCGAGTAGTTGGTCGAGTAGTTGGTCGAGTAATTGGTCAAGTAGTTGGTCGAGTAGCTGGTCGAGTAGTTGGTCGAGTAGTTGGACGAGTAGTTGGTCGAGTAGTTGGTCGAGAAGTTGGTCGAGTAGTTGGTCGAGTGATTGGTCGAGTGATTGGTCGAGTAGTTGGTCGAGTAGTTGGTCAAGTAGTTGGTCGAGTAGTTGGTCGAGTAGTTGGTCGAGTAGTTGGTCGAGTAAATGGTCGAGTGATTGGTCGAGTAGTTGGTCGAGTAGTTGGTCGAGTAGTTGGTCGAGTAGTTGGTCGAGCAGTTGGTCGAGTTGTTGGTCGAGAAGTTGGTCGAGTGATTAGTCGAGTAGTTGGTCGAGTAGTTGGTCGAGCGATTGGTTTAGTGATTGGTCGAGAAGTCGGTCGAGTGGTGGGTCGAGTAATTGGTCGAGTAGTTGGTCGAGTAGTTGGTCGAGTAGATGGTCGAGTAGTTGGTCGAGTAGTTGGTCGAGTAGTTGGTCGAGTGATTGGTCGAGTAGTTGGTCGAGTAGTTGGTCGAGTAGTTGTTCGAGTGATTGGTCGAGTGGTCGGTCGAGTGGTCGGTCGAGTAGTTGGTCGAGTAGCTGGTCGAGTAGTTGGTCGAGTGATTGCTCCAGTAGTTGGTCGAGTGATTGGTCGAGTAGTTGGTCTAGTAGTTGATCGAGTAGTTGGTCGAGCGATTGGTCGAGTAGTTGGTCGAGTAGTGGGTCGAGTAGTTGGTCGAGTAGTTGGTCGAGTAGTCGATCGAGTAGGTGGTCGAGTAGGTAGTCGAGTAGTTGATCGACTGGTTGGACGACTGGTAAGACGAATTGTTGGTTGACTGGTTGGTCGAGTGGTTATTCGAGTAGTTGGTCGAGTAGCTGGTCGAGTAGTTGGTCGAGTAGTTGGTCGAGTGGTCGGTCGAGTAGTTGGTCGAGTAGCTGGTCGAGTAGTTGGTCGAGTAGTTGGTCGAGAAGTTGGTCGAGTAGTTGGTCGAGTGATTGGTCGAGTGATTGGTCGAGTAGTTGGTCGAGTAGTTGGTCAAGTAGTTGGTCGAGTAGTTGGTCGAGTAAATGGTCGAGTGATTGGTCGAGTAGTTGGTCGAGTAGTTGGTCGAGTAGTTGGTCGAGTAGTTGGTCGAGCAGTTGGTCGAGTTGTTGGTCGAGTAGTTGGTCGAGTGATTAGTCGAGTAGTTGGTCGAGTAGTTGGTCGAGCGATTGGTTTAGTGATTGGTCGAGAAGTTGGTCGAGCAGTTGGTCGAGTAGATGGTCGAGTAGTTGGTCGAGCAGTTGGTCGAGTAGTTGGTCGAGTGATTGGTCGAGTAGTTGGTCGAGTAGTTGGTCGAGTAGTTGTTCGAGTGATTGGTCGAGTGGTCGGTCGAGTGGTCGGTCGAGTAGTTGGTCGAGTAGCTGGTCGAGTAGTTGGTCGAGTGATTGCTCCAGTAGTTGGTCGAGTGATTGGTCGAGTAGTTGGTCTAGTAGTTGATCGAGTAGTTGGTCGAGCGATTGGTCGAGTAGTTGGTCGAGTAGTGGGTCGAGTAGTTGGTCGAGTAGTTGGTCGAGTAGTCGATCGAGTAGGTGGTCGAGTAGGTAGTCGAGTAGTTGATCGACTGGTTGGACGACTGGTAAGACGAATTGTTGGTTGACTGGTTGGTCGAGTGGTTATTCGAGTAGTTGGTCGAGTAGCTGGTCGAGTAGTTGGTAGAGTAGTTGGTTGAGTAGGTGGTCGAGTAGTTGGTCGAGTGATTGGTCGTGTAGTTGGTTGAGTAGTTGGTTGAGTAGTTGGTCGAGTAGTTGGTCGAGTAGTTGGTCGAGTGATTAGTCGAGTAGTTGGTCGAGTAGTTGGTCGAGCGATTGGTTTAGTGATTGGTCGAGAAGTTGGTCGAGCAGTTGGTCGAGTAGATGGTCGAGTAGTTGGTCGAGTAGTTGGTCGAGTAGTTGGTCGATTAGCTGGTCGAGTAGTTGGTCGAGTAGTTGGACAAGTAGTTGGTCGAGTAGTTGGTCGAGAATTTGGTCGAGTAGTTGGTCGAGTGATTGGTCTAGTGATTGGTCGAGTAGTTGGTCGAGTAGTTGGTCAAGTAGTTGGTCGAGTAGTTGGTCGAGTAGTTGGTCGAGTAGTTGGTCGAGTAGTTGGTCGAGTGATTGGTCGAGTAGTTGGTCGAGTAGTTGGTCGAGTAGTTGGTCGAGTAGTTGGTCGAGCAGTTGGTCGAGTTGTTGGTCGAGTAGTTGGTCGAGTGATTAGTCGAGAAGTTGGTCGAGTAGTTGGTCGAGTAGTTGGTCGAGCGATTGGTTTAGTGATTGGTCGAGAAGTCGGTCGAGTGGTGGGTCGAGTAATTGGTCGAGTAGTTGGTCGAGTAGTTGGTCGAGTAGATGGTCGAGTAGTTGGTCGAGTAGTTGGTCGAGTAGTTGGTCGAGTGATTGGTCGAGTAGTTGGTCGAGTAGTTGTTCAAGTGATTGGTCGAGTGGTCGGTCGAGTGGTCGGTCGAGTAGTTGGTCGAGTAGCTGGTCGAGTAGTTGGTCGAGTGATTGCTCCAGTAGTTGGTCGAGTGATTGGTCGAGTAGTTGGTCTAGTTGTTGGTCGAGTAGTTGGTCGAGCGATTGGTCGAGTAGTTGGTCGAGTAGTGGGTCGAGTAGTTGGTCGAGTAGTTGGTCGAGTAGTCGATCGAGTAGGTGGTCGAGTAGGTAGTCGAGTAGTTGATCGACTGGTTGGACGACTGGTAAGACGAATTGTTGGTTGACTGGTTGGTCGAGTGGTTATTCGAGTAGTTGGTCGAGTAGTTGGTCGAGTAGTTGGTCGAGTAGATGGTCGAGTAGTTGGTCGAGTAGTTGGTCGAGTAGTTGGTCGAGTGATTGGTCGAGTAGTTGGTCGAGTAGTTGGTCGAGTAGTTGGTCGATTAGCTGGTCGAGTAGTTGGTCGAGTAGTTGGACAAGTAGTTGGTCGAGTATTTGGTCGAGAATTTGGTCGAGTAGTTGGTCGAGTGATTGGTCTAGTGATTGGTCGAGTAGTTGGTCGAGTAGTTGGTCAAGTAGTTGGTCGAGTAGTTGGTCGAGTAGTTGGTCGAGTAGTTGGTAGAGTAGTTGGTCGAGTGGTCGGTCGAGTAGTTGGTCGAGTAATTGGTCGAGTAGTTGGTCGAGTAGTTGGTAGAGTAGTTGGTTGAGTAGGTGGTCGAGTAGTTGGTCGAGTGATTGGTCGTGTAGTTGGTTGAGTAGTTGGTTGAGTAGTTGGTCGAGTAGTTGGTCGAGTAGTTGGTCGAGTGATTGGTCGAGTAGTCGGTCGAGTGGTCGGTCGAGTAGTTGGTCGAGTAGTTGGTCGAGTAGTTGGTTGAGTAGGTGGTCGAGTAGTTGGTCGAGTGATTGGTCGTGTAGTTGGTTGAGTAGTTGGTTGAGTAGTTGGTCGAGTAGTTGGTCGAGTAGTTGGTCGAGTGATTGGTCGAGTAGTCGGTCGAGTGGTCGGTCGAGTAGTTGGTCGAGTAGTTGGTCGAGTAGTTGGTCGAGTAGTTGGTCGAGTAGTTGGTTGAGTAGTTGGTCGAGTAGTTGGTCGAGTGATTGGTCGAGTAGTTGGTCGAGTAGTTGGTCGAGTGATTGATCGAGTAGTTGGTCGAGTAGTTGGTCGAGTAGTTGGTCGAGTAGTTGGCCGAGTAGTTGGTCGAGTAGTTGGTCGAGTAGTTGGTCGAGTAGATGGTCGAGTAGTTGGTCGAGTAGTTGGTCGAGTAGTTGGTCGAGTGATTGGTCGAGTAGTTGGTCGAGTAGTTGGTCGAGTAGTTGGTCGATTAGCTGGTCGAGTAGTTGGTCGAGTAGTTGGACAAGTAGTTGGTCGAGTAGTTGGTCGAGAATTTGGTCGAGTAGTTGGTCGAGTGATTGGTCTAGTGATTGGTCGAGTAGTTGGTCGAGTAGTTGGTCAAGTAGTTGGTCGAGTAGTTGGTCGAGTAGTTGGTCGAGTAGTTGGTCGAGTAGTTGGTCGAGTAGTAGGTCGAGTAGTTGGTCGAGTAGTTGGTCGAGTAGTGGGTCGAGTAGCTGGTCGAGTAGTTGGTCGAGTAGTTGGTCGAGTGGTTGATCGAGTGACTGGTCTAGTAGTCGGTCGAGTGGTCGGTCGAGTAGTTGGTCGAGTAGTTTGTCGAGTAGTTGGTAGAGTAGTTGGTTGAGTAGGTGGTCGAGTAGTTGGCCGAGTGATTGGTCGTGTAGTTGGTTGAGTAGTTGGTTGAGTAGTTGGTCGAGTAGTTGGTCGAGTAGTTGGTCGAGCGATTGGTCGAGTAGTTGGTCGAGTGATTGGTCGAGTAGTTGGTCTAGTAGTTGTTCGAGTGATTGGTCAAGTGGTCGGTCGAGTAGTTGGTCGAGTAATTGGTCGAGTAGTTGGTCGAGTAGTTGGTAGAGTAGTTGGTTGAGTAGGTGGTCGAGTAGTTGGTCGATTGATTGGTCGTGTAGTTGGTTGAGTAGTTGGTTGAGTAGTTGGTCGAGTAGTTGGTCGAGTAGTTGGTCGAGTGATTGGTCGAGTAGTCGGTCGAGTGGTCGGTCGAGTAGTCGGTCGAGTGGTCGGTCGAGTAGTTGGTCGAGTAGTTGGTCGAGTAGTTGGTCGAGTAGTTGGTCGAGTAGTTGGTTGAGTAGTTGGTCGAGTAGTTGGTCGAGTGATTGGTCGAGTAGTTGGTCGAGTAGTTGGTCGAGTGATTGATCGAGTAGTTGGTCGAGTAGTTGGTCGAGTAGTTGGTCGAGTAGTTGGTCGAGTAGTTGGTCGAGTAGTTGGTCGAGTAGTTGGTCGAGTAGATGGTCGAGTAGTTGGTCGAGTAGTTGGTCGAGTAGTTGGTCGAGTGATTGGTCGAGTAGTTGGTCGAGTAGTTGGTCGAGTAGTTGGTCGATTAGCTGGTCGAGTAGTTGGTCGAGTAGTTGGACAAGTAGTTGGTCGAGTAGTTGGTCGAGAATTTGGTCGAGTAGTTGGTCGAGTGATTGGTCTAGTGATTGGTCGAGTAGTTGGTCGAGTAGTTGGTCAAGTAGTTGGTCGAGTAGTTGGTCGAGTAGTTGGTCGAGTAGTTGGTCGAGTAGTTGGTCGAGTAGTTGGTCGAGTGATTGGTCGAGTAGTTGGTCGAGTAGTTGGTCGAGTAGTTGGTCGAGTAGTTGGTCGAGCAGTTGGTCGAGTTGTTGGTCGAGTAGTTGGTCGAGTGATTAGTCGAGAAGTTGGTCGAGTAGTTGGTCGAGTAGTTGGTCGAGCGATTGGTTTAGTGATTGGTCGAGAAGTCGGTCGAGTGGTGGGTCGAGTAATTGGTCGAGTAGTTGGTCGAGTAGTTGGTCGAGTAGATGGTCGAGTAGTTGGTCGAGTAGTTGGTCGAGTAGTTGGTCGAGTGATTGGTCGAGTAGTTGGTCGAGTAGTTGTTCAAGTGATTGGTCGAGTGGTCGGTCGAGTGGTCGGTCGAGTAGTTGGTCGAGTAGCTGGTCGAGTAGTTGGTCGAGTGATTGCTCCAGTAGTTGGTCGAGTGATTGGTCGAGTAGTTGGTCTAGTTGTTGGTCGAGTAGTTGGTCGAGCGATTGGTCGAGTAGTTGGTCGAGTAGTGGGTCGAGTAGTTGGTCGAGTAGTTGGTCGAGTAGTCGATCGAGTAGGTGGTCGAGTAGGTAGTCGAGTAGTTGATCGACTGGTTGGACGACTGGTAAGACGAATTGTTGGTTGACTGGTTGGTCGAGTGGTTATTCGAGTAGTTGGTCGAGTAGTTGGTCGAGTAGTTGGTCGAGTAGTTGGTCGAGTAGTGGGTCGAGTAGCTGGTCGAGTAGTTGGTCGAGTAGTTGGTCGAGTGGTTGATCGAGTGACTGGTCTAGTAGTCGGTCGAGTGGTCGGTCGAGTAGTTGGTCGAGTAGTTTGTCGAGTAGTTGGTCGAGTAGTTGGTCGAGTAGTTGGTCGAGTAGTTGGTCGAGCAGTTGGTCGAGTAGTTGGTCGAGTAGTAGGTCGAGTAGTTGGTCGAGTAGTTGGTCGAGTAGTTGGTCGAGCGATTGGTCGAGTAGTTGGTCGAGTGATTGGTCGAGTAGTTGGTCTAGTAGTTGTTCGAGTGATTGGTCAAGTGGTCGGTCGAGTAGTTGGTCGAGTAATTGGTCGAGTAGTTGGTCGAGTAGTTGGTAGAGTAGTTGGTTGAGTAGGTGGTCGAGTAGTTGGTCGAGTGATTGGTCGTGTAGTTGGTTGAGTAGTTGGTTGAGTAGTTGGTCGAGTAGTTGGTCGAGTAGTTGGTCGAGTGATTGGTCGAGTCGTCGGTCGAGTGGTCGGTCGAGTAGTTGGTCGAGTAGTTGGTCGAGTAGTTGGTCGAGTAGTTGGTCGAGTAGTTGGTTGAGTAGTTGGTCGAGTAGTTGGTCGAGTGATTGGTCGAGTAGTTGGTCGAGTAGTTGGTCGAGTGATTGATCGAGTAGTTGGTCGAGTAGTTGGTCGAGTAGTTGGTCGAGTAGTTGGCCGAGTAGTTGGTCGAGTAGTTGGTCGAGTAGTTGGTCGAGTAGATGGTCGAGTAGTTGGTCGAGTAGTTGGTCGAGTAGTTGGTCGAGTGATTGGTCGAGTAGTTGGTCGAGTAGTTGGTCGAGTAGTTGGTCGATTAGCTGGTCGAGTAGTTGGTCGAGTAGTTGGACAAGTAGTTGGTCGAGTAGTTGGTCGAGAATTTGGTCGAGTAGTTGGTCGAGTGATTGGTCTAGTGATTGGTCGAGTAGTTGGTCGAGTAGTTGGTCAAGTAGTTGGTCGAGTAGTTGGTCGAGTAGTTGGTCGAGTAGTTGGTCGAGTAGTTGGTCGAGTGGTCGGTCGAGTAGTTGGTCGAGTAATTGGTCGAGTAGTTGGTCGAGTAGTTGGTAGAGTAGTTGGTTGAGTAGGTGGTCGAGTAGTTGGTCGAGTGATTGGTCGTGTAGTTGGTTGAGTAGTTGGTTGAGTAGTTGGTCGAGTAGTTGGTCGAGTAGTTGGTCGAGTGATTGGTCGAGTAGTCGGTCGAGTGGTCGGTCGAGTAGTTGGTCGAGTAGTTGGTCGAGTAGTTGGTCGAGTAGTTGATCGAGTAGTTGGTTGAGTAGTTGGTCGAGTGATTGGTCGAGTAGTTGGTCGAGTAGTTGGTCGAGTGATTGATCGAGTAGTTGGTCGAGTAGTTGGTCGAGTAGTTGGTCGAGTAGTTGGTCGAGTAGTTGGTCGAGTAGTTGGTCGAGTAGTTGGTCGAGTAGATGGTCGAGTAGTTGGTCGAGTAGTTGGTCGAGTAGTTGGTCGAGTGATTGGTCGAGTAGTTGGTCGAGTAGTTGGTCGAGTAGTTGGTCGATTAGCTGGTCGAGTAGTTGGTCGAGTAGTTGGACAAGTAGTTGGTCGAGTAGTTGGTCGAGAATTTGGTCGAGTAGTTGGTCGAGTGATTGGTCTAGTGATTGGTCGAGTAGTTGGTCGAGTAGTTGGTCAAGTAGTTGGTCGAGTAGTTGGTCGAGTAGTTGGTCGAGTAGTTGGTCGAGTAGTTGGTCGAGTGATTGGTCGAGTAGTTGGTCGAGTAGTTGGTCGAGTAGTTGGTCGAGTAGTTGGTCGAGCAGTTGGTCGAGTTGTTGGTCGAGTAGTTGGTCGAGTGATTAGTCGAGAAGTTGGTCGAGTAGTTGGTCGAGTAGTTGGTCGAGCGATTGGTTTAGTGATTGGTCGAGAAGTCGGTCGAGTGGTGGGTCGAGTAATTGGTCGAGTAGTTGGTCGAGTAGTTGGTCGAGTAGATGGTCGAGTAGTTGGTCGAGTAGTTGGTCGAGTAGTTGGTCGAGTGATTGGTCGAGTAGTTGGTCGAGTAGTTGTTCAAGTGATTGGTCGAGTGGTCGGTCGAGTGGTCGGTCGAGTAGTTGGTCGAGTAGCTGGTCGAGTAGTTGGTCGAGTGATTGCTCCAGTAGTTGGTCGAGTGATTGGTCGAGTAGTTGGTCTAGTTGTTGGTCGAGTAGTTGGTCGAGCGATTGGTCGAGTAGTTGGTCGAGTAGTGGGTCGAGTAGCTGGTCGAGTAGTTGGTCGAGTAGTCGATCGAGTAGGTGGTCGAGTAGGTAGTCTAGTAGTTGATCGACTGGTTGGACGACTGGTAAGACGAATTGTTGGTTGACTGGTTGGTCGAGTGGTTATTCGAGTAGTTGGTCGAGTAGTTGGTCGAGTAGTTGGTCGAGTAGTTGGTCGAGTAGTGGGTCGAGTAGCTGGTCGAGTAGTTGGTCGAGTAGTTGGTCGAGTGGTTGATCGAGTGACTGGTCTAGTAGTCGGTCGAGTGGTCGGTCGAGTAGTTGGTCGAGTAGTTTGTCGAGTAGTTGGTCGAGTAGTTGGTCGAGTAGTTGGTCGAGTAGTTGGTCGAGTAGTTGGTCGAGTAGTTGGTCGAGTAGTAGGTCGAGTAGTTGGTCGAGTAGTTGGTCGAGTAGTTGGTCGAGTGATTGGTCGAGTAGTTGGTCGAGTAGTTGTTCAAGTGATTGGTCGAGTGGTCGGTCGAGTGGTCGGTCGAGTAGTTGGTCGAGTAGCTGGTCTAGTAGTTGTTCGAGTGATTGGTCAAGTGGTCGGTCGAGTAGTTGGTCGAGTAATTGGTCGAGTAGTTGGTCGAGTAGTTGGTAGAGTAGTTGGTTGAGTAGGTGGTCGAGTAGTTGGTCGAGTGATTGGTCGTGTACTTGGTTGAGTAGTTGGTTGAGTAGTTGGTCGAGTAGTTGGTCGAGTAGTTGGTCGAGTGATTGGTCGAGTAGTCGGTCGAGTGGTCGGTCGAGTAGTTGGTCGAGTAGTTGGTCGAGTAGTTGGTCGAGTAGTTGGTCGAGTAGTTGGTTGAGTAGTTGGTCGAGTAGTTGGTCGAGCGATTGGTCGAGTAGTTGGTCGAGTGATTGGTCGAGTAGTTGGTCGAGTAGTTGTTCGAGTGATTGGTCTAGTGTTCGGTCGAGTAGTTGGTCGAGTAGTTGGTCGAGTAGTTGGTAGAGTAGTTGGTTGAGTAGGTGGTCGAGTAGTTGGTCGAGTGATTGGTCGAGTAGTTGGTTGAGTAGTTGGTCGAGTGATTGGTCGAGTAGTTGTTCAAGTGATTGGTCGAGTGGTCGGTCGAGTGGTCGGTCGAGTAGTTGGTCGAGTAGCTGGTCGAGTAGTTGGTCGAGTGATTGCTCCAGTAGTTGGTCGAGTGATTGGTCGAGTAGTTGGTCTAGTTGTTGGTCGAGTAGTTGGTCGAGCGATTGGTCGAGTAGTTGGTCGAGTAGTGGGTCGAGTAGCTGGTCGAGTAGTTGGTCGAGTAGTCGATCGAGTAGGTGGTCGAGTAGGTAGTCTAGTAGTTGATCGACTGGTTGGACGACTGGTAAGACGAATTGTTGGTTGACTGGTTGGTCGAGTGGTTATTCGAGTAGTTGGTCGAGTAGTTGGTCGAGTAGTTGGTCGAGTAGTTGGTCGAGTAGTGGGTCGAGTAGCTGGTCGAGTAGTTGGTCGAGTAGTTGGTCGAGTGGTTGATCGAGTGACTGGTCTAGTAGTCGGTCGAGTGGTCGGTCGAGTAGTTGGTCGAGTAGTTTGTCGAGTAGTTGGTCGAGTAGTTGGTCGAGTAGTTGGTCGAGTAGTTGGTCGAGTAGTTGGTCGAGTAGTTGGTCGAGTAGTAGGTCGAGTAGTTGGTCGAGTAGTTGGTCGAGTAGTTGGTCGAGTGATTGGTCGAGTAGTTGGTCGAGTAGTTGTTCAAGTGATTGGTCGAGTGGTCGGTCGAGTGGTCGGTCGAGTAGTTGGTCGAGTAGCTGGTCTAGTAGTTGTTCGAGTGATTGGTCAAGTGGTCGGTCGAGTAGTTGGTCGAGTAATTGGTCGAGTAGTTGGTCGAGTAGTTGGTAGAGTAGTTGGTTGAGTAGGTGGTCGAGTAGTTGGTCGAGTGATTGGTCGTGTACTTGGTTGAGTAGTTGGTTGAGTAGTTGGTCGAGTAGTTGGTCGAGTAGTTGGTCGAGTGATTGGTCGAGTAGTCGGTCGAGTGGTCGGTCGAGTAGTTGGTCGAGTAGTTGGTCGAGTAGTTGGTCGAGTAGTTGGTCGAGTAGTTGGTTGAGTAGTTGGTCGAGTAGTTGGTCGAGCGATTGGTCGAGTAGTTGGTCGAGTGATTGGTCGAGTAGTTGGTCGAGTAGTTGTTCGAGTGATTGGTCTAGTGTTCGGTCGAGTAGTTGGTCGAGTAGTTGGTCGAGTAGTTGGTAGAGTAGTTGGTTGAGTAGGTGGTCGAGTAGTTGGTCGAGTGATTGGTCGAGTAGTTGGTTGAGTAGTTGGTCGAGTGATTGGTCGAGTAGTTGGTCGAGTAGTTGGTCGAGTAGTTGGTCGAGTAGTTGGTCGAGTAGTTGGTCGAGTAGTTGGTCGAGTAGTTGGTCGAGTAGTTGGTCGAGTTGTTGGTCGAGTAGTTGGTCGAGTAGTTGGTCGAGTAGTTGGTCGAGTAGTTGGTCGAGTAGTTGGTCGAGTAGTTGGTCGAGTAGTTGGTCGAGTAGTTGGTCGAGCGATTGGTCGAGTAGTTGGTCGAGTGATTGGTCGAGTAGTTGTTCGAGTGATTGGTTGACTGGTTGGTCGAGTGGTTGGTCGAGTAGTTGGTCGAGTAGTTGGTCGAGTAGTTGGTCGAGTGATTGATCGAGTGACTGGTCTAGTAGTCGGCCGAGTGGTCGGTCGAGTAGTTGGTCGAGTAGTTGGTTGAGTAGTTGGTTGAGTAGTTGGTCGAGTAGTTGGTCGAGTAGTTGGTCGAGCGATTGGTCGAGTAGTTGGTCGAGTGATTGGTCGAGTAGTTGGTCTAGTAGTTGTTCGAGTGATTGGTCAAGTGGTCGGTCGAGTAGTTGGTCGAGTAATTGGTCGAGTAGTTGGTCGAGTAGTTGGTAGAGTAGTTGGTTGAGTAGGTGGTCGAGTAGTTGGTCGAGTGATTGGTCGTGTAGTTGGTTGAGTAGTTGGTTGAGTAGTTGGTCGAGTAGTTGGTCGAGTAGTTGGTCGAGTGATTGGTCGAGTAGTCGGTCGAGTGGTCGGTCGAGTAGTCGGTCGAGTGGTCGGTCGAGTAGTTGGTCGAGTAGTTGGTCGAGTAGTTGGTCGAGTAGTTGGTCGAGTAGTTGGTTGAGTAGTTGGTCGAGTAGTTGGTCGAGTGATTGGTCGAGTAGTTGGTCGAGTAGTTGGTCGAGTGATTGATCGAGTAGTTGGTCGAGTAGTTGGTCGAGTAGTTGGTCGAGTAGTTGGTCGAGTAGTTGGTCGAGTAGTTGGTCGAGTAGTTGGTCGAGTAGATGGTCGAGTAGTTGGTCGAGTAGTTGGTCGAGTAGTTGGTCGAGTGATTGGTCGAGTAGTTGGTCGAGTAGTTGGTCGAGTAGTTGGTCGATTAGCTGGTCGAGTAGTTGGTCGAGTAGTTGGACAAGTAGTTGGTCGAGTAGTTGGTCGAGAATTTGGTCGAGTAGTTGGTCGAGTGATTGGTCTAGTGATTGGTCGAGTAGTTGGTCGAGTAGTTGGTCAAGTAGTTGGTCGAGTAGTTGGTCGAGTAGTTGGTCGAGTAGTTGGTCGAGTAGTTGGTCGAGTGATTGGTCGAGTAGTTGGTCGAGTAGTTGGTCGAGTAGTTGGTCGAGTAGTTGGTCGAGCAGTTGGTCGAGTTGTTGGTCGAGTAGTTGGTCGAGTGATTAGTCGAGAAGTTGGTCGAGTAGTTGGTCGAGTAGTTGGTCGAGCGATTGGTTTAGTGATTGGTCGAGAAGTCGGTCGAGTGGTGGGTCGAGTAATTGGTCGAGTAGTTGGTCGAGTAGTTGGTCGAGTAGATGGTCGAGTAGTTGGTCGAGTAGTTGGTCGAGTAGTTGGTCGAGTGATTGGTCGAGTAGTTGGTCGAGTAGTTGTTCAAGTGATTGGTCGAGTGGTCGGTCGAGTGGTCGGTCGAGTAGTTGGTCGAGTAGCTGGTCGAGTAGTTGGTCGAGTGATTGCTCCAGTAGTTGGTCGAGTGATTGGTCGAGTAGTTGGTCTAGTTGTTGGTCGAGTAGTTGGTCGAGCGATTGGTCGAGTAGTTGGTCGAGTAGTGGGTCGAGTAGCTGGTCGAGTAGTTGGTCGAGTAGTCGATCGAGTAGGTGGTCGAGTAGGTAGTCTAGTAGTTGATCGACTGGTTGGACGACTGGTAAGACGAATTGTTGGTTGACTGGTTGGTCGAGTGGTTATTCGAGTAGTTGGTCGAGTAGTTGGTCGAGTAGTTGGTCGAGTAGTTGGTCGAGTAGTGGGTCGAGTAGCTGGTCGAGTAGTTGGTCGAGTAGTTGGTCGAGTGGTTGATCGAGTGACTGGTCTAGTAGTCGGTCGAGTGGTCGGTCGAGTAGTTGGTCGAGTAGTTTGTCGAGTAGTTGGTCGAGTAGTTGGTCGAGTAGTTGGTCGAGTAGTTGGTCGAGTAGTTGGTCGAGTAGTTGGTCGAGTAGTAGGTCGAGTAGTTGGTCGAGTAGTTGGTCGAGTAGTTGGTCGAGTGATTGGTCGAGTAGTTGGTCGAGTAGTTGTTCAAGTGATTGGTCGAGTGGTCGGTCGAGTGGTCGGTCGAGTAGTTGGTCGAGTAGCTGGTCTAGTAGTTGTTCGAGTGATTGGTCAAGTGGTCGGTCGAGTAGTTGGTCGAGTAATTGGTCGAGTAGTTGGTCGAGTAGTTGGTAGAGTAGTTGGTTGAGTAGGTGGTCGAGTAGTTGGTCGAGTGATTGGTCGTGTAGTTGGTTGAGTAGTTGGTTGAGTAGTTGGTCGAGTAGTTGGTCGAGTAGTTGGTCGAGTGATTGGTCGAGTAGTCGGTCGAGTGGTCGGTCGAGTAGTTGGTCGAGTAGTTGGTCGAGTAGTTGGTCGAGTAGTTGGTCGAGTAGTTGGTTGAGTAGTTGGTCGAGTAGTTGGTCGAGCGATTGGTCGAGTAGTTGGTCGAGTGATTGGTCGAGTAGTTGGTCGAGTAGTTGTTCGAGTGATTGGTCTAGTGTTCGGTCGAGTAGTTGGTCGAGTAGTTGGTCGAGTAGTTGGTAGAGTAGTTGGTTGAGTAGGTGGTCGAGTAGTTGGTCGAGTGATTGGTCGAGTAGTTGGTTGAGTAGTTGGTCGAGTGATTGGTCGAGTAGTTGGTCGAGTAGTTGGTCGAGTAGTTGGTCGAGTAGTTGGTCGAGTAGTTGGTCGAGTAGTTGGTCGAGTAGTTGGTCGAGTAGTTGGTCGAGTTGTTGGTCGAGTAGTTGGTCGAGTAGTTGGTCGAGTAGTTGGTCGAGTAGTTGGTCGAGTAGTTGGTCGAGTAGTTGGTCGAGTAGTTGGTCGAGTAGTTGGTCGAGTAGTTGGTCGAGCGATTGGTCGAGTAGTTGGTCAAGTGATTGGTCGAGTAGTTGTTCGAGTGATTGGTTGACTGGTTGGTCGAGTGGTTGGTCGAGTAGTTGGTCGAGTAGTTGGTCGAGTAGTTGGTCGAGTGATTGATCGAGTGACTGGTCTAGTAGTCGGCCGAGTGGTCGGTCGAGTAGTTGGTCGAGTAGTTGGTCGTGTAGTTGGTTGAGTAATTAGTCGAGTAGTTGGTCGAGTAGTTGGTCGAGTAATTGGTCGAGTAGTTGGTCGAGTAGCTGGTCGAGTAGTTGGTCGAGTAGTTGGACGAGCAGTTGGTCGAGTAGTTGGTCGAGAAGTTGGTCGAGTAGTTGGTCGAGTGATTGGTCGAGTGATTGGTCGAGTAGTTGGTCGAGTAGTTGGTCAAGTAGTTGGTCGAGTAGTTGGTCGAGTATTTGGTCGAGTAGTTGGTCGAGTAGTTGGTCGAGTGATTGGTCGAGTAGTTGGTCGAGTAGTTGGTCGAGTAGTTGGTCGAGTAGTTGGTCGAGTGATTGGTCGAGTAGTTGGTCGAGTAGTTGGTCGAGTAGTTGGTCGAGTAGTTGGTCGAGCAGTTGGTCGAGTTGTTGGTCGAGTAGTTGGTCGAGTGATTAGTCGAGAAGTTGGTCGAGTAGTTGGTCGAGCGATTGGTTTAGTGATTGGTCGAGAAGTCGGTCGAGTGGTGGGTCGAGTAATTGGTCGAGTAGTTGGTCGAGTAGTTGGTCGAGTAGATGGTCGAGTAGTTGGTCGAGTAGTTGGTCGAGTAGTTGGTCGAGTGATTGGTCGAGTAGTTGGTCGAGTAGTTGTTCAAGTGATTGGTCGAGTGGTCGGTCGAGTGGTCGGTCGAGTAGTTGGTCGAGTAGCTGGTCGAGTAGTTGGTCGAGTGATTGCTCCAGTAGTTGGTCGAGTGATTGGTCGAGTAGTTGGTCTAGTAGTTGGTCGAGTAGTTGGTCGAGCGATTGGTCGAGTAGTTGGTCGAGTAGTGGGTCGAGTAGTTGGTCGAGTAGTTGGTCGAGTAGTCGATCGAGTAGGTGGTCGAGTAGGTAGTCGAGTTGTTGATCGACTGGTTGGACGACTGGTAAGACGAATTATTGGTTGACTGGTTGGTCGAGTGGTTATTCGAGTAGTTGGTCGAGTAGTTGGTCGAGTGGTTGATCGAGTGACTGGTCTAGTAGTCGGTCGAGTGGTCGGTCGAGTAGTTGGTCGAGTAGTTTGTCGAGTAGTTGGTCGAGTAGTTTGTCGAGTAGTTGGTCGAGTAGTTGGTCGAGTAGTTGGTCGAGTAGTTGGTCGAGTGATTGGTCGAGTAGTTGGTCGAGTAGTTGGTCGAGTAGTTGGTCGAGTAGTTGGTCGAGTGATTGATCGAGTGACTGGTCTAGTAGTCGGTCGAGTGGTCGGTCGAGTAGTTGGTCGAGTTGTTGGTCGAGTAGTTGGTCGAGTAGTTGGTCGAGCGATTGGTCGAGTAGTTGGTCGAGTGATTGGTCGAGTAGTTGGTCGAGTAGTTGGTCGAGTAGTTGGTCGAGTAGTTGGTCGAGTAGTTGGTCGAGCAGTTGGTCGAGTTGTTGGTCGAGTAGTTGGTCGAGTGATTAGTCGAGTAGTTGGTCGAGTAGTTGGTCGAGTAGTTGGTCGAGTAGTTGGTCGAGCGATTGGTTTAGTGATTGGTCGAGAAGTCGGTCGAGTGGTGGGTCGAGTAATTGGTCGAGTAGTTGGTCGAGTAGTTGGTCGAGTAGATGGTCGAGTAGTTGGTCGAGTAGTTGGTCGAGTAGTTGGTCGAGTGATTGGTCAAGTAGTCGGTCGAGTGGTCGGTCGAGTAGTTGGTCGAGTAGTTGGTCGAGTAGTTGGTCGAGTAGTTGGTCGAGTAGTTGGTTGAGTAGTTGGTCGAGTAGTTGGTCGAGTGATTGGTCGAGTAGTTGGTCGAGTAGTTGGTCGAGTGATTGATCGAGTAGTTGGTCGAGTAGTTGGTCGAGTAGTTGGTCGAGTAGTTGGTCGAGTAGTTGGTCGAGTAGTTGGTCGAGTAGTTGGTCGAGTAGATGGTCGAGTAGTTGGTCGAGTAGTTGGTCGAGTAGTTGGTCGAGTGATTGGTCGAGTAGTTGGTCGAGTAGTTGGTCGAGTAGTTGGTCGATTAGCTGGTCGAGTAGTTGGTCGAGTAGTTGGACAAGTAGTTGGTCGAGTAGTTGGTCGAGAATTTGGTCGAGTAGTTGGTCGAGTGATTGGTCGAGTGATTGGTCGAGTAGTTGGTCGAGTAGTTGGTCAAGTAGTTGGTCGAGTAGTTGGTCGAGTAGTTGGTCGAGTAGTTGGTCGAGTAGTTGGTCGAGTGATTGGTCGAGTAGTTGGTCGAGTAGTTGGTCGAGTAGTTGGTCGAGTAGTTGGTCGAGCAGTTGGTCGAGTTGTTGGTCGAGTAGTTGGTCGAGTGATTAGTCGAGAAGTTGGTCGAGTAGTTGGTCGAGCGATTGGTTTAGTGATTGGTCGAGAAGTCGGTCGAGTGGTGGGTCGAGTAATTGGTCGAGTAGTTGGTCGAGTAGTTGGTCGAGTAGATGGTCGAGTAGTTGGTCGAGTAGTTGGTCGAGTAGTTGGTCGAGTGATTGGTCGAGTAGTTGGTCGAGTAGTTGTTCAAGTGATTGGTCGAGTGGTCGGTCGAGTGGTCGGTCGAGTAGTTGGTCGAGTAGCTGGTCGAGTAGTTGGTCGAGTGATTGCTCCAGTCGTTGGTCGAGTGATTGGTCGAGTAGTTGGTCTAGTAGTTGGTCGAGTAGTTGGTCGAGCGATTGGTCGAGTAGTTGGTCGAGTAGTGGGTCGAGTAGTTGGTCGAGTAGTTGGTCGAGTAGTCGATCGAGTAGGTGGTCGAGTAGGTAGTCGAGTAGTTGATCGACTGGTTGGACGACTGGTAAGACGAATTATTGGTTGACTGGTTGGTCGAGTGGTTATTCGAGTAGTTGGTCGAGTAGTTGGTCGAGTGGTTGATCGAGTGACTGGTCTAGTAGTCGGTCGAGTGGTCGGTCGAGTAGTTGGTCGAGTAGTTTGTCGAGTAGTTGGTCGAGTAGTTTGTCGAGTAGTTGGTCGAGTAGTTGGTCGAGTAGTTGGTCGAGTAGTTGGTCGAGTGATTGGTCGAGTAGTTGGTCGAGTAGTTGGTCGAGTAGTTTGTCGAGTAGTTGGTCGAGTGATTGATCGAGTGACTGGTCTAGTAGTCGGTCGAGTGGTCGGTCGAGTAGTTGGTCGAGTTGTTGGTCGAGTAGTTGGTCGAGTAGTTGGTCGAGCGATTGGTCGAGTAGTTGGTCGAGTGATTGGTCGAGTAGTTGGTCGAGTAGTTGTTCGAGTGATTGGTCTAGTGTTCGGTCGAGTAGTTGGTCGAGTAGTTGGTCGAGTAGTTGGTCGAGTAGTTGGTAGAGTAGTTGGTTGAGTAGGTGGTCGAGTAGTTGGTCGAGTGATTGGTCGAGTAGTTGGTTGAGTAGTTGGTCGAGTGATTGGTCGAGTAGTTGGTCGAGTAGTTGGTCGAGTAGTTGGTCGAGTAGTTGGTCGAGTAGTTGGTCGAGTAGTTGGTCGAGTAGTTGGTCGAGTGTTGGTCGAGTTGTTGGTCGAGTAGTTGGTCGAGTAGTTGGTCGAGTAGTTGGTCGAGTAGTTGGTCGAGTAGTTGGTCGAGGAGTTGGTCGAGTAGTTGGTCGAGTAGTTGGTCGAGTAGTTGGTCGAGTAGTTGGTCGAGCGATTGGTCGAGTAGTTGGTCGAGTGATTGGTCGAGTAGTTGTTCGAGTGATTGGTTGACTGGTTGGTCGAGTGGTTGGTCGAGTAGTTGGTCGAGTAGTTGGTCGAGTAGTTGGTCGAGTGATTGATCGAGTGACTGGTCTGGTAGTCGGTCGAGTGGTCGGTCGAGTAGTTGGTCGAGTAGTTGGTCGTGTAGTTGGTTGAGTAATTAGTCGAGTAGTTGGTCGAGTAGTTGGTCGAGTAATTGGTCAAGTAGTTGGTCGAGTAGCTGGTCGAGTAGTTGGTCGAGTAGTTGGACGAGTAGTTGGTCGAGTAGTTGGTCGAGAAGTTGGTCGAGTAGTTGGTCGAGTGATTGGTCGAGTGATTGGTCGAGTAGTTGGTCGAGTAGTTGGTCAAGTAGTTGGTCGAGTAGTTGGTCGAGTAGTTGGTCGAGTAGTTGGTCGAGTAAATGGTCGAGTGATTGGTCGAGTAGTTGGTCGAGTAGTTGGTCGAGTAGTTGGTCGAGTAGTTGGTCGAGCAGTTGGTCGAGTTGTTGGTCGAGAAGTTGGTCGAGTGATTAGTCGAGTAGTTGGTCGAGTAGTTGGTCGAGCGATTGGTTTAGTGATTGGTCGAGAAGTCGGTCGAGTGGTGGGTCGAGTAATTGGTCGAGTAGTTGGTCGAGTAGTTGGTCGAGTAGATGGTCGAGTAGTTGGTCGAGTAGTTGGTCGAGTAGTTGGTCGAGTGATTGGTCGAGTAGTTGGTCGAGTAGTTGGTCGAGTAGTTGTTCGAGTGATTGGTCGAGTGGTCGGTCGAGTGGTCGGTCGAGTAGTTGGTCGAGTAGCTGGTCGAGTAGTTGGTCGAGTGATTGCTCCAGTAGTTGGTCGAGTGATTGGTCGAGTAGTTGGTCTAGTAGTTGATCGAGTAGTTGGTCGAGCGATTGGTCGAGTAGTTGGTCGAGTAGTGGGTCGAGTAGTTGGTCGAGTAGTTGGTCGAGTAGTCGATCGAGTAGGTGGTCGAGTAGGTAGTCGAGTAGTTGATCGACTGGTTGGACGACTGGTAAGACGAATTGTTGGTTGACTGGTTGGTCGAGTGGTTATTCGAGTAGTTGGTCGAGTAGCTGGTCGAGTAGTTGGTCGAGTAGTTGGTCGAGTGGTCGGTCGAGTAGTTGGTCGAGTAGCTGGTCGAGTAGTTGGTCGAGTAGTTGGTCGAGAAGTTGGTCGAGTAGTTGGTCGAGTGATTGGTCGAGTGATTGGTCGAGTAGTTGGTCGAGTAGTTGGTCAAGTAGTTGGTCGAGTAGTTGGTCGAGTAAATGGTCGAGTGATTGGTCGAGTAGTTGGTCGAGTAGTTGGTCGAGTAGTTGGTCGAGTAGTTGGTCGAGCAGTTGGTCGAGTTGTTGGTCGAGTAGTTGGTCGAGTGATTAGTCGAGTAGTTGGTCGAGTAGTTGGTCGAGCGATTGGTTTAGTGATTGGTCGAGAAGTTGGTCGAGCAGTTGGTCGAGTAGATGGTCGAGTAGTTGGTCGAGCAGTTGGTCGAGTAGTTGGTCGAGTGATTGGTCGAGTAGTTGGTCGAGTAGTTGGTCGAGTAGTTGTTCGAGTGATTGGTCGAGTGGTCGGTCGAGTGGTCGGTCGAGTAGTTGGTCGAGTAGCTGGTCGAGTAGTTGGTCGAGTGATTGCTCCAGTAGTTGGTCGAGTGATTGGTCGAGTAGTTGGTCTAGTAGTTGATCGAGTAGTTGGTCGAGCGATTGGTCGAGTAGTTGGTCGAGTAGTGGGTCGAGTAGTTGGTCGAGTAGTTGGTCGAGTAGTCGATCGAGTAGGTGGTCGAGTAGGTAGTCGAGTAGTTGATCGACTGGTTGGACGACTGGTAAGACGAATTGTTGGTTGACTGGTTGGTCGAGTGGTTATTCGAGTAGTTGGTCGAGTAGCTGGTCGAGTAGTTGGTAGAGTAGTTGGTTGAGTAGGTGGTCGAGTAGTTGGTCGAGTGATTGGTCGTGTAGTTGGTTGAGTAGTTGGTTGAGTAGTTGGTCGAGTAGTTGGTCGAGTAGTTGGTCGAGTGATTGGTCGAGTAGTCGGTCGAGTGGTCGGTCGAGTAGTTGGTCGAGTAGTTGGTCGAGTAGTTGGTCGAGTAGTTGGTCGAGTAGTTGGTTGAGTAGTTGGTCGAGTAGTTGGTCGAGTGATTGGTCGAGTAGTTGGTCGAGTAGTTGGTCGAGTGATTGATCGAGTAGTTGGTCGAGTAGTTGGTCGAGTAGTTGGTCGAGAAGTTGGTCGAGTAGTTGGTCGAGTAGTTGGTCGAGTAGTTGGTCGAATAGATGGTCGAGTAGTTGGTCGAGTAGTTGGTCGAGTAGTTGGTCAAGTGATTGGTCGAGTAGTTGGTCGAGTAGTTGGTCGAGTAGTTGGTCGAGTAGCTGGTCGAGTAGTTGGTCGAGTAGTTGGACAAGTAGTTGGTCGAGTAGTTGGTCGAGAATTTGGTCGAGTAGTTGGTCGAGTAGTTGGTCGAGTGATTGGTCGAGTGATTGGTCGAGTAGTTGGTCGAGTAGTTGGTCAAGTAGTTGGTCGAGTAGTTGGTCGAGTAGTTGGTCGAGTAGTTGGTCGAGTAGTTAGTCGAGTGATTGGTCGAGTAGTTGGTCGAGTAGTTGGTCGAGTAGTTGGTCGAGCAGTTGGTCGAGTTGTTGGTCGAGTAGTTGGTCGAGTGATTAGTCGAGAAGTTGGTCGAGTAGTTGGTCGAGTAGTTGGTCGAGCGATTGGTTTAGTGATTGGTCGAGAAGTCGGTCGAGTGGTGGGTCGAGTAATTGGTCGAGTAGTTGGTCGAGTAGTTGGTCGAGTAGATGGTCGAGTAGTTGGTCGAGTAGTTGGTCGAGTAGTTGGTCGAGTGATTGGTCGAGTAGTTGGTCGAGTAGTTGTTCAAGTGATTGGTCGAGTGGTCGGTCGAGTGGTCGGTCGAGTAGTTGGTCGAGTAGCTGGTCGAGTAGTTGGTCGAGTGATTGCTCCAGTAGTTGGTCGAGTGATTGGTCGAGTAGTTGGTCTAGTAGTTGGTCGAGTAGTTGGTCGAGCGATTGGTCGAGTAGTTGGTCGAGTAGTGGGTCGAGTAGTTGGTCGAGTAGTTGGTCGAGTAGTCGATCGAGTAGGTGGTCGAGTAGGTAGTCGAGTAGTTGATCGACTGGTTGGACGACTGGTAAGACGAATTGTTGGTTGACTGGTTGGTCGAGTGGTTATTCGAGTAGTTGGTCGAGTAGCTGGTCGAGTAGTTGGTCGAGTAGTTGGTCGAGTGGTTGATCGAGTGACTGGTCGAGTAATTGGTCGAGTAGTTGGTCGAGTAGTTGGTCGAGTAGATGGTCGAGTAGTTGGTCGAGTAGTTGGTCGAGTAGTTGGTCGAGTGATTGGTCGAGAAGTTGGTCGAGTAGTTGGTCGAGTAGTTGTTCGAGTGATTGGTCGAGTGGTCGGTCGAGTGGTCGGTCGAGTAGTTGGTCGAGTAGCTGGTCGAGTGATTAGTCGAGAAGTTGGTCGAGTAGTTGGTCGAGCGATTGGTTTAGTGATTGGTCGAGAAGTCGGTCGAGTGGTGGGTCGAGTAATTGGTCGAGTAGTTGGTCGAGTAGTTGGTCGAGTAGATGGTCGAGTAGTTGGTCGAGTAGTTGGTCGAGTAGTTGGTCGAGTGATTGGTCGAGTAGTTGGTCGAGTAGTTGTTCAAGTGATTGGTCGAGTGGTCGGTCGAGTGGTCGGTCGAGTAGTTGGTCGAGTAGCTGGTCGAGTAGTTGGTCGAGTGATTGCTCCAGTAGTTGGTCGAGTGATTGGTCGAGTAGTTGGTCTAGTAGTTGGTCGAGTAGTTGGTCGAGCGATTGGTCGAGTTGTTGGTCGAGTAGTGGGTCGAGTAGTTGGTCGAGTAGTTGGTCGAGTAGTCGATCGAGTAGGTGGTCGAGTAGGTAGTCGAGTAGTTGATCGACTGGTTGGACGACTGGTAAGACGAATTATTGGTTGACTGGTTGGTCGAGTGGTTATTCGAGTAGTTGGTCGAGTAGTTGGTCGAGTAGTTGGTCGAGTGGTTGATCGAGTGACTGGTCTAGTAGTCGGTCGAGTGGTCGGTCGAGTAGTTGGTCGAGTAGTTTGTCGAGTAGTTGGTCGAGTAGTTTGTCGAGTAGTTGGTCGAGTAGTTGGTCGAGTAGTTGGTCGAGGAGTTGGTCGAGTAATTGGTCGAGTAGTTGGTCGAGTAGTTGGTCGAGTAGTTGGTCGAGTAGTTGGTCGAGTAGTTGGTCGAGTAGTTGGTCGAGCAGTTGGTCGAGTTGTTGGTCGAGTAGTTGGTCGAGTGATTAGTCGAGAAGTTGGTCGAGTAGTTGGTCGAGTAGTTGGTCGAGCGATTGGTTTAGTGATTGGTCGAGAAGTCGGTCGAGTGGTGGGTCGAGTAATTGGTCGAGTAGTTGGTCGAGTAGTTGGTCGAGTAGATGGTCGAGTAGTTGGTCGAGTAGTTGGTCGAGTAGTTGGTCGAGTGATTGGTCGAGTAGTTGGTCGAGTAGTTGTTCAAGTGATTGGTCGAGTGGTCGGTCGAGTGGTCGGTCGAGTAGTTGGTCGAGTAGCTGGTCGAGTAGTTGGTCGAGTGATTGCTCCAGTAGTTGGTCGAGTGATTGGTCGAGTAGTTGGTCTAGTAGTTGGTCGAGTAGTTGGTCGAGCGATTGGTCGAGTAGTTGGTCGAGTAGTGGGTCGAGTAGTTGGTCGAGTAGTTGGTCGAGTAGTCGATCGAGTAGGTGGTCGAGTAGGTAGTCGAGTAGTTGATCGACTGGTTGGACGACTGGTAAGACGAATTGTTGGTTGACTGGTTGGTCGAGTGGTTATTCGAGTAGTTGGTCGAGTAGCTGGTCGAGTAGTTGGTCGAGTAGTTGGTCGAGTGGTTGATCGAGTGACTGGTCGAGTAATTGGTCGAGTAGTTGGTCGAGTAGTTGGTCGAGTAGATGGTCGAGTAGTTGGTCGAGTAGTTGGTCGAGTAGTTGGTCGAGTGATTGGTCGAGAAGTTGGTCGAGTAGTTGGTCGAGTAGTTGTTCGAGTGATTGGTCGAGTGGTCGGTCGAGTGGTCGGTCGAGTAGTTGGTCGAGTAGCTGGTCGAGTGATTAGTCGAGAAGTTGGTCGAGTAGTTGGTCGAGCGATTGGTTTAGTGATTGGTCGAGAAGTCGGTCGAGTGGTGGGTCGAGTAATTGGTCGAGTAGTTGGTCGAGTAGTTGGTCGAGTAGATGGTCGAGTAGTTGGTCGAGTAGTTGGTCGAGTAGTTTGTCGAGTGATTGGTCGAGTAGTTGGTCGAGTAGTTATTCAAGTGATTGGTCGAGTGGTCGGTCGAGTGGTCGGTCGAGTAGTTGGTCGAGTAGCTGGTCGAGTAGTTGGTCGAGTGATTGCTCCAGTAGTTGGTCGAGTGATTGGTCGAGTAGTTGGTCTAGTAGTTGGTCGAGTAGTTGGTCGAGCGATTGGTCGAGTAGTTGGTCGAGTAGTGGGTCGAGTAGTTGGTCGAGTAGTTGGTCGAGTAGTCGATCGAGTAGGTGGTCGAGTAGGTAGTCGAGTAGTTGATCGACTGGTTGGACGACTGGTAAGACGAATTATTGGTTGACTGGTTGGTCGAGTGGTTATTCGAGTAGTTGGTCGAGTAGTTGGTCGAGTAGTTGGTCGAGTGGTTGATCGAGTGACTGGTCTAGTAGTCGGTCGAGTGGTCGGTCGAGTAGTTGGTCGAGTAGTTTGTCGAGTAGTTGGTCGAGTAGTTTGTCGAGTAGTTGGTCGAGTAGTTGGTCGAGTAGTTGGTCGAGGAGTTGGTCGAGTAATTGGTCGAGTAGTTGGTCGAGTAGTTGGTCGAGTAGTTGGTCGAGTAGTTGGTCGAGTAGTTGGTCGAGTGATTGATCGAGTGACTGGTCTAGTAGTCGGTCGAGTGGTCGGTCGAGTAGTTGGTCGAGTTGTTGGTCGAGTAGTTGGTCGAGTAGTTGGTCGAGCGATTGGTCGAGTAGTTGGTCGAGTGATTGGTCGAGTAGTTGGTCGAGTAGTTGTTCGAGTGATTGGTCTAGTGTTCGGTCGAGTAGTTGGTCGAGTAGTTGGTCGAGAAGTTGGTCGAGTAGTTGGTAGAGTAGTTGGTTGAGTAGGTGGTCGAGTAGTTGGTCGAGTGATTGGTCGAGTAGTTGGTTGAGTAGTTGGTCGAGTGATTGGTCGAGTAGTTGGTCGAGTAGTTGGTCGAGTAGTTGGTCGAGTAGTTGGTCGAGTAGTTGGTCGAGTAGTTGGTCGAGTAGTTGGTCGAGTTGTTGGTCGAGTAGTTGGTCGAGTAGTTGGTCGAGTAGTTGGTCGAGTAGTTGGTCGAGTAGTTGGTCGAGTAGTTGGTCGAGTAGTTGGTCTAGTAGTTGGTCGAGTAGTTGGTCGAGCGATTGGTCGAGTAGTTGGTCGAGTAGTGGGTCGAGTAGTTGGTCGAGTAGTTGGTCGAGTAGTCGATCGAGTAGGTGGTCGAGTAGGTAGTCGAGTAGTTGATCGACTGGTTGGACGACTGGTAAGACGAATTGTTGGTTGACTGGTTGGTCGAGTGGTTATTCGAGTAGTTGGTCGAGTAGCTGGTCGAGTGATTGGTCGAGAAGTTGGTCGAGTAGTTGGTCGAGTAGTTGTTCGAGTGATTGGTCGAGTGGTCGGTCGAGTGGTCGGTCGAGTAGTTGGTCGAGTAGCTGGTCGAGTGATTAGTCGAGAAGTTGGTCGAGTAGTTGGTCGAGCGATTGGTTTAGTGATTGGTCGAGAAGTCGGTCGAGTGGTGGGTCGAGTAATTGGTCGAGTAGTTGGTCGAGTAGTTGGTCGAGTAGATGGTCGAGTAGTTGGTCGAGTAGTTGGTCGAGTAGTTGGTCGAGTGATTGGTCGAGTAGTTGGTCGAGTAGTTGTTCAAGTGATTGGTCGAGTGGTCGGTCGAGTGGTCGGTCGAGTAGTTGGTCGAGTAGCTGGTCGAGTAGTTGGTCGAGTGATTGCTCCAGTAGTTGGTCGAGTGATTGGTCGAGTAGTTGGTCTAGTAGTTGGTCGAGTAGTTGGTCGAGCGATTGGTCGAGTAGTTGGTCGAGTAGTGGGTCGAGTAGTTGGTCGAGTAGTTGGTCGAGTAGTCGATCCAGTAGGTGGTCGAGTAGGTAGTCGAGTAGTTGATCGACTGGTTGGACGACTGGTAAGACGAATTATTGGTTGACTGGTTGGTCGAGTGGTTATTCGAGTAGTTGGTCGAGTAGTTGGTCGAGTAGTTGGTCGAGTGGTTGATCGAGTGACTGGTCTAGTAGTCGGTCGAGTGGTCGGTCGAGTAGTTGGTCGAGTAGTTTGTCGAGTAGTTGGTCGAGTAGTTTGTCGAGTAGTTGGTCGAGTAGTTGGTCGAGTAGTTGGTCGAGTAGTTGGTCGAGTAATTGGTCGAGTAGTTGGTCGAGTAGTTGGTCGAGTAGTTGGTCGAGTAGTTGGTCGAGTAGTTGGTCGAGTAGTTGGTCGAGTGATTGATCGAGTGACTGGTCTAGTAGTCGGTCGAGTGGTCGGTCGAGTAGTTGGTCGAGTTGTTGGTCGAGTAGTTGGTCGAGTAGTTGGTCGAGCGATTGGTCGAGTAGGTGGTCGAGTGATTGGTCGAGTAGTTGGTCGAGTAGTTGTTCGAGTGATTGGTCTAGTGTTCGGTCGAGTAGTTGGTCGAGTAGTTGGTCGAGAAGTTGGTCGAGTAGTTGGTAGAGTAGTTGGTTGAGTAGGTGGTCGAGTAGTTGGTCGAGTGATTGGTCGAGTAGTTGGTTGAGTAGTTGGTCGAGTGATTGGTCGAGTAGTTGGTCGAGTAGTTGGTCGAGTAGTTGGTCGAGTAGTTGGTCGAGTAGTTGGTCGAGTAGTTGGTCGAGTAGTTGGTCGAGTTGTTGGTCGAGTAGTTGGTCGAGTAGTTGGTCGAGTAGTTGGTCGAGTAGTTGGTCGAGTAGTTGGTCGAGTAGTTGGTCGAGTAGTTGGTCGAGTAGTTGGTCGAGTAGTTGGTCGAGCGATTGGTCGAGTAGTTGGTCGAGTGATTGGTCGAGTAGTTGGTCGAGTAGTTGTTCGAGTGATTGGTTGACTGGTTGGTCGAGTGGTTGGTCGAGTAGTTGGTCGAGTAGTTGGTCGAGTAGTTGGTCGAGTGATTGATCGAGTGACTGGTCTTGTAGTCGGTCGAGTGGTCGGTCGAGTAGTTGGTCGAGTAGTTGGTCGTGTAGTTGGTTGAGTAATTAGTCGAGTAGTTGGTCGAGTAGTTGGTCGAGTAGTTGGTCGAGCAGTTGGTCGAGTTGTTGGTCGAGTAGTTGGTCGAGTGATAAGTCGAGTAGTTGGTCGAGTAGTTGGTCGAGTAGTTGGTCGAGCGATTGGTTTAGTGATTGGTCGAGAAGTCGGTCGAGTGGTGGGTCGAGTAATTGGTCGAGTAGTTGGTCGAGTAGTTGGTCGAGTAGATGGTCGAGTAGTTGGTCGAGTAGTTGGTCGAGTAGTTGGTCGAGTGATTGGTCGAGTAGTTGGTCGAGTAGTTGGTCGAGTAGTTGTTCGAGTGATTGGTCGAGTGGTCGGTCGAGTGGTCGGTCGAGTAGTTGGTCGAGTAGCTGGTCGAGTAGTTGGTCGAGTGATTGCTCCAGTAGTTGGTCGAGTGATTGGTCGAGTAGTTGGTCGAGTAGTTGGTTGAGTAGTTGGTCGAGTAGTTGGTCGAGTAGTAGGTCGAGTAGTTGGTCGAGTAGTTGGTCGAGTAGTTGGTCGAGCGATTGGTCGAGTAGTTGGTCGAGTGATTGGTCGAGTAGTTGGTCTAGTAGTTGTTCGAGTGATTGGTCAAGTGGTCGGTCGAGTAGTTGGTCGAGTAATTGGTCGAGTAGTTGGTCGAGTAGTTGGTAGAGTAGTTGGTTGAGTAGGTGGTCGAGTAGTTGGTCGAGTGATTGGTCGTGTAGTTGGTTGAGTAGTTGGTTGAGTAGTTGGTCGAGTAGTTGGTCGAGTAGGTGGTCGAGTAGGTAGTCGAGTAGTTGATCGACTGGTTGGACGACTGGTAAGACGAATTGTTGGTTGACTGGTTGGTCGAGTGGTTATTCGAGTAGTTGGTCGAGTAGCTGGTCGAGTAGTTGGTCGAGTAGCTGGTCGAGTGGTTGATCGAGTGACTGGTCTAGTAGTCGGTCGAGTGGTCGGTCGAGTAGTTGGTCGAGTAGTTGGTCGAGTAGATGGTCGAGTAGTTGGTCGAGTAGTTGGTCGAGTAGTTGGTCGAGTGATTGGTCGAGTAGTTGGTCGAGTAGTTGGTCGAGTAGTTGTTCGAGTGATTGGTCGAGTCGTCGGTCGAGTGGTCGGTCGAGTAGTTGGTCGAGTAGCTGGTCGAGTAGTTGGTCGAGTGATTGCTCCAGTAGTTGGTCGAGTGATTGGTCGAGTAGTTGGTCTAGTAGTTGATCGAGTAGTTGGTCGAGCGATTGGTCGAGTAGTTGGTCGAGTAGTGGGTCGAGTAGTTGGTCGAGTAGTTGGTCGAGTAGTCGATCGAGTAGGTGGTCGAGTAGGTAGTCGAGTAGTTGATCGACTGGTTGGACGACTGGTGAGACGAATTGTTGGTTGACTGGTTGGTCGAGTGGTTATTCGAGTAGTTGGTCGAGTAGCTGGTCGAGTAGTTGGTCGAGTAGTTGGTCGAGTGGTTGATCGAGTGACTGGTCTAGTAGTCGGTCGAGTGGTCGGTCGAGTAGTTGGTCGAGTAGTTTGTCGAGTAGTTGGTCGAGTAGTTGGTCGAGTAGTTGGTCGAGTAGTTGGTCGAGTAGTTGGTCGAGTAGTTGGTCGAGTAGTAGGTCGAGTAGTTGGTCGAGTAGTTGGTCGAGTAGTTGGTCGAGCGATTGGTCGAGTAGTTGGTCGAGTGATTGGTCGAGTAGTTGGTCTAGTAGTTGTTCGAGTGATTGGTCAAGTGGTCGGTCGAGTAGTTGGTCGAGTAATTGGTCGAGTAGTTGGTCGAGTAGTTGGTAGAGTAGTTGGTTGAGTAGGTGGTCGAGTAGTTGGTCGAGTGATTGGTCGTGTAGTTGGTTGAGTAGTTGGTTGAGTAGTTGGTCGAGTAGTTGGTCGAGTAGTTGGTCGAGTGATTGGTCGAGTAGTCGGTCGAGTGGTCGGTCGAGTAGTTGGTCGAGTAGTTGGTCGAGTAGTTGGTCGAATAGTTGGTCGAGTAGTTGGTTGAGTAGTTGGTCGATTAGTTGGTCGAGTGATTGGTCGAGTAGTTGGTCGAGTAGTTGGTCGAGTGATTGATCGAGTAGTTGGTCGAGTAGTTGGTCGAGTAGCTGGTCGAGTAGTTGGTCGAGTAGTTGGTCGAGTAGTTGGTCGAGTAGTTGGTCGAGTAGATGGTCGAGTAGTTGGTCGAGTAGTTGGTCGAGTAGTTGGTCGAGTGATTGGTCGAGTAGTTGGTCGAGTAGTTGGTCGAGTAGTTGGTCGAGTAGCTGGTCGAGTAGTTGGTCGAGTAGTTGGACAAGTAGTTGGTCGAGTAGTTGGTCGAGAATTTGGTCGAGTAGTTGGTCGAGTGATTGGTCGAGTGATTGGTCGAGTAGTTGGTCGAGTAGTTGGTCAAGTAGTTGGTCGAGTAGTTGGTCGAGTAGTTGGTCGAGTAGTTGGTCGAGTAGTTGGTCGAGTGATTGGTCGAGTAGTTGGTCGAGTAGTTGGTCGAGTAGTTGGTCGAGTAGTTGGTCGAGCAGTTGGTCGAGTTGTTGGTCGAGTAGTTGGTCGAGTGATTAGTCGAGAAGTTGGTCGAGTAGTTGGTCGAGTAGTTGGTCGAGCGATTGGTTTAGTGATTGGTCGAGAAGTCGGTCGAGTGGTGGGTCGAGTAATTGGTCGAGTAGTTGGTCGAGTAGTTGGTCGAGTAGATGGTCGAGTAGTTGGTCGAGTAGTTGGTCGAGTAGTTGGTCGAGTGTTTGGTCGAGTAGTTGGTCGAGTAGTTGTTCAAGTGATTGGTCGAGTGGTCGGTCGAGTGGTCGGTCGAGTAGTTGGTCGAGTAGCTGGTCGAGTAGTTGGTCGAGTGATTGCTCCAGTAGTTGGTCGAGTGATTGGTCGAGTAGTTGGTCTAGTAGTTGGTCGAGTAGTTGGTCGAGCGATTGGTCGAGTAGTTGGTCGAGTGGTGGGTCGAGTAGTTGGTCGAGTAGTTGGTCGAGTAGTCGATCGAGTAGGTGGTCGAGTAGGTAGTCGAGTAGTTGATCGACTGGTTGGACGACTGGTAAGACGAAGTGTTGGTTGACTGGTTGGTCGAGTGGTTATTCGAGTAGTTGGTCGAGTAGTGGTCGAGTAGTTGGTCGAGTGGTTGATCGAGTGACTGGTCTAGTAGTCGGTCGAGTGGTCGGTCGAGTAGTTGGTCGAGTAGTTTGTCGAGTAGTTGGTCGAGTAGTTTGTCGAGTAGTTGGTCGAGTAGTTGGTCGAGTAGTTGGTCGAGTAGTTGGTCGAGTAGTTGGTCGAGTGGTCGGTCGAGTAGTTGGTCGAGTAGTTTGTCGAGTAGTTGGTCGAGTAGTTGTCGAGTAGTTGGTCGAGTAGTTGGTCGAGTAGTTGGTCGAGTAGTTGGTCGAGTAGTAGGTCGAGTAGTTGGTCGAGTAGTTGGTCGAGTAGTTGGTCGAGCGATTGGTCGAGTAGTTGGTCGAGTGATTGGTCGAGTAGTTGGTCTAGTAGTTGTTCGAGTGATTGGTCAAGTGGTCGGTCGAGTAGTTGGTCGAGTAATTGGTCGAGTAGTTGGTCGAGTAGTTGGTAGAGTAGTTGGTTGAGTAGGTGGTCGAGTAGTTGGTCGAGTGATTGGTCGTGTAGTTGGTTGAGTAGTTGGTTGAGTAGTTGGTCGAGTAGTTGGTCGAGTAGTTGGTCGAGTGATTGGTCGAGTAGTCGGTCGAGTGGTCGGTCGAGTAGTTGGTCGAGTAGTTGGTCGAGTAGTTGGTCGAGTAGTTGGTCGAGTAGTTGGTTGAGTAGTTGGTCGAGTAGTTGGTCGAGTGATTGGTCGAGTAGTTGGTCGAGTAGTTGGTCGAGTGATTGATCGAGTAGTTGGTCGAGTAGTTGGTCGAGTAGTTGGTCGAGTAGTTGGTCGAGTAGTTGGTCGAGTAGTTGGTCGAGTAGTTGGTCGAGTAGATGGTCGAGTAGTTGGTCGAGTAGTTGGTCGAGTAGTTGGTCGAGTGATTGGTCGAGTAGTTGGTCGAGTAGGTGGTCGAGTAGGTAGTCGAGTAGTTGATCGACTGGTTGGACGACTGGTAAGACGAATTGTTGGTTGACTGGTTGGTCGAGTGGTTATTCGAGTAGTTGGTCGAGTAGCTGGTCGAGTAGTTGGTCGAGTAGCTGGTCGAGTGGTTGATCGAGTGACTGGTCTAGTAGTCGGTCGAGTGGTCGGTCGAGTAGTTGGTCGAGTAGTTTGTCGAGTAGTTGGTCGAGTAGTTGGTCGAGTAGTTGGTCGAGTAGTTGGTTGAGTAGTTGGTCGAGTAGTAGGTCGAGTAGTTGGTCGAGTAGTTGGTCGAGTAGTTGGTCGAGCGATTGGTCGAGTAGTTGGTCGAGTGATTGGTCGAGTAGTTGGTCTAGTAGTTGTTCGAGTGATTGGTCAAGTGGTCGGTCGAGTAGTTGGTCGAGTAATTGGTCGAGTAGTTGGTCGAGTAGTTGGTAGAGTAGTTGGTTGAGTAGGTGGTCGAGTAGTTGGTCGAGTGATTGGTCGTGTAGTTGGTTGAGTAGTTGGTTGAGTAGTTGGTCGAGTAGTTGGTCGAGTAGTTGGTCGAGTGATTGGTCGAGTAGTCGGTCGAGTAGTCGGTCGAGTAGTTGGTCGAGTAGTTGGTCGAGTAGTTGGTCGAGTAGTTGGTCGAGTAGTTGGTTGAGTAGTTGGTCGAGTAGTTGGTCGAGTGATTGGTCGAGTAGTTGGTCGAGTAGTTGGTCGAGTGATTGATCGAGTGGTTGGTCGAGTAGTTGGTCGAGTAGTTGGTCGAGTAGTTGGTCGAGTAGTTGGTCGAGTAGTTGGTCGAGTAGTTGGTCGAATAGATGGTCGAGTAGTTGGTCGAGTAGTTGGTCGAGTAGTTGGTCAAGTGATTGGTCGAGTAGTTGGTCGAGTAGTTGGTCGAGTAGTTGGTCGAGTAGCTGGTCGAGTAGTTGGTCGAGTAGTTGGACAAGTAGTTGGTCGAGTAGTTGGTCGAGAATTTGGTCGAGTAGTTGGTCGAGTGATTTGTCGAGTGATTGGTCGAGTAGTTGGTCGAGTAGTTGGTCAAGTAGTTGGTCGAGTAGTTGGTCGAGTAGTTGGTCGAGTAGTTGGTCGAGTAGTTAGTCGAGTGATTGGTCGAGTAGTTGGTCGAGTAGTTGGTCGAGTAGTTGGTCGAGTAGTTGGTCGAGCAGTTGGTCGAGTTGTTGGTCGAGTAGTTGGTCGAGTGATTAGTCGAGAAGTTGGTCGAGTAGTTGGTCGAGTAGTTGGTCGAGCGATTGGTTTAGTGATTCGTCGAGAAGTCGGTCGAGTGGTGGGTCGAGTAATTGGTCGAGTAGTTGGTCGAGTAGTTGGTCGAGTAGATGGTCGAGTAGTTGGTCGAGTAGTTGGTCGAGTAGTTGGTCGAGTGATTGGTCGAGTAGTTGGTCGAGTAGTTGTTCAAGTGATTGGTCGAGTGGTCGGTCGAGTGGTCGGTCGAGTAGTTGGTCGAGTAGCTGGTCGAGTAGTTGGTCGAGTGATTGCTCCAGTAGTTGGTCGAGTGATTGGTCGAGTAGTTGGTCTAGTAGTTGGTCGAGTAGTTGGTCGAGCGATTGGTCGAGTAGTTGGTCGAGTAGTGGGTCGAGTAGTTGGTCGAGTAGTTGGTCGAGTAGTCGATCGAGTAGGTGGTCGAGTAGGTAGTCGAGTAGTTGATCGACTGGTTGGACGACTGGTAAGACGAATTGTTGGTTGACTGGTTGGGCGAGTGGTTATTCGAGTAGTTGGTCGAGTAGCTGGTCGAGTAGTTGGTCGAGTAGTTGGTCGAGTGGTTGATCGAGTGACTGGTCGAGTAATTGGTCGAGTAGTTGGTCGAGTAGTTGGTCGAGTAGATGGTCGAGTAGTTGGTCGAGTAGTTGGTCGAGTAGTTGGTCGAGTGATTGGTCGAGTAGTTGGTCGAGTAGTTGGTCGAGTAGTTGTTCGAGTGATTGGTCGAGTGGTCGGTCGAGTGGTCGGTCGAGTAGTTGGTCGAGTAGCTGGTCGAGTAGTTGGTCGAGTGATTGCTCCAGTAGTTGGTCGAGTGATTGGTCGAGTAGTTGGTCTAGTAGTTGATCGAGTAGTTGGTCGAGCGATTGGTCGAGTAGTTGGTCGAGTAGTGGGTCGAGTAGTTGGTCGAGTAGTTGGTCGAGTAGTCGATCGAGTAGGTGGTCGAGTAGGTAGTCAAGTAGTTGATCGACTGGTTGGACGACTGGTAAGACGAATTGTTGGTTGACTGGTTGGTCGAGTGGTTATTCGAGTAGTTGGTCGAGTAGCTGGTCGAGTAGTTGGTCGAGTAGTTGGTCGAGTGGTTGATCGAGTGACTGGTCTAGTAGTCGGTCGAGTGGTCGGTCGAGTAGTTGGTCGAGTAGTTTGTCGAGTAGTTGGTCGAGTAGTTGGTCGAGTAGTTGGTCGAGTAGTAGGTCGAGTAGTTGGTCGAGTAGTTGGTCGAGTAGTTGGTCGAGCGATTGGTCGAGTAGTTGGTCGAGTGATTGGTCGATTAGTTGGTCTAGTAGTTGTTCGAGTGATTGGTCAAGTGGTCGGTCGAGTAGTTGGTCGAGTAATTGGTCGAGTAGTTGGTCGAGTAGTTGGTAGAGTAGTTGGTTGAGTAGGTGGTCGAGTAGTTGGTCGAGTGATTGGTCGTGTAGTTGGTTGAGTAGTTGGTTGAGTAGTTGGTCGAGTAGTTGGTCGAGTAGTTGGTCGAGTGATTGGTCGAGTAGTCGGTCGAGTGGTCGGTCGAGTAGTTGGTCGAGTAGTTGGTCGAGTAGTTGGTCGAGTAGTTGGTCGAGTAGTTGGTTGAGTAGTTGGTCGAGTAGTTGGTCGAGTGATTGGTCGAGTAGTTGGTCGAGTAGTTGGTCGAGTGATTGATCGAGTAGTTGGTCGAGTAGTTGGTCGAGTAGCTGGTCGAGTAGTTGGTCGAGTAGTTGGTAGAGTAGTTGGTCGAGTAGTTGGTCGAGTAGATGGTCGAGTAGTTGGTCGAGTAGTTGGTCGAGTAGTTGGTCGAGTGATTGGTCGAGTAGTTGGTCGAGTAGTTGGTCGAGTAGTTGGTCGAGTAGCTGGTCGAGTAGTTGGTCGAGTAGTTGGACAAGTAGTTGGTCGAGTAGTTGGTCGAGAATTTGGTCGAGTAGTTGGTCGAGTGATTGGTCGAGTGATTGGTCGAGTAGTTGGTCGAGTAGTTGGTCAAGTAGTTGGTCGAGTAGTTGGTCGAGTAGTTGGTCGAGTAGTTGGTCGAGTAGTTGGTCGAGTGATTGGTCGAGTAGTTGGTCGAGTAGTTGGTCGAGTAGTTGGTCGAGTAGTTGGTCGAGCAGTTGGTCGAGTTGTTGGTCGAGTAGTTGGTCGAGTGATTAGTCGAGAAGTTGGTCGAGTAGTTGGTCGAGTAGTTGGTCGAGTAGTTGGTCGAGCGATTGGTTTAGTGATTGGTCGAGAAGTCGGTCGAGTGGTGGGTCGAGTAATTGGTCGAGTAGTTGGTCGAGTAGTTGGTCGAGTAGATGGTCGAGTAGTTGGTCGAGTAGTTGGTCGAGTAGTTGGTCGAGTGATTGGTCGAGTAGTTGGTCGAGTAGTTGTTCAAGTGATTGGTCGAGTGGTCGGTCGAGTGGTCGGTCGAGTAGTTGGTCGAGTAGCTGGTCGAGTAGTTGGTCGAGTGATTGCTCCAGTAGTTGGTCGAGTGATTGGTCGAGTAGTTGGTCTAGTAGTTGGTCGAGTAGTTGGTCGAGCGATTGGTCGAGTAGTTGATCGAGTGGTGGGTCGAGTAGTTGGTCGAGTAGTTGGTCGAGTAGTCGATCGAGTAGGTGGTCGAGTAGGTAGTCGAGTAGTTGATCGACTGGTTGGACGACTGGTAAGACGAATTGTTGGTTGACTGGTTGGTCGAGTGGTTATTCGAGTAGTTGGTCGAGTAGTTGGTCGAGTAGTTGGTCGAGTGGTTGATCGAGTGACTGGTCTAGTAGTCGGTCGAGTGGTCGGTCGAGTAGTTGGTCGAGTAGTTTGTCGAGTAGTTGGTCGAGTAGTTTGTCGAGTAGTTGGTCGAGTAGTTGGTCGAGTAGTTGGTCGAGTAGTTGGTCGAGTGGTCGGTCGAGTAGTTGGTCGAGTAGTTTGTCGAGTAGTTGGTCGAGTAGTTGGTCGAGTAGTTGGTCGAGTAGTTGGTCGAGTAGTTGGTCGAGTAGTTGGTCGAGTAGTTGGTCGAGTAGTTGGTCGAGTAGTTGGTCGAGTAGTTGGTCGAGCGATTGGTCGAGTAGTTGGTCGAGCTATTGGTAGAGTAGTTGGTTGAGTAGGTGGTCGAGTAGTTGGTCGAGTGATTGGTCGTGTAGTTGGTTGAGTAGTTGGTTGAGTAGTTGGTCGAGTAGTTGGTCGAGTAGTTGGTCGAGTGATTGGTCGAGTAGTCGGTCGAGTGGTCGGTCGAGTAGTTGGTCGAGTAGTTGGTCGAGTAGTTGGTCGAGTAGTTGGTCGAGTAGTTGGTCGAGTGATTGGTGGAGTAGTTGGTCGAGTAGTTGGTCGAGTAGTTGTTCGAGTGATTGGTCGAGTGGTCGGTCGAGTGGTCGGTCGAGTAGTTGGTCGAGTAGCTGGTCGAGTAGTTGGTCGAGTGATTGCTCCAGTAGTTGGTCGAGTGATTGGTCGAGTAGTTGGTCTAGTAGTTGATCGAGTAGTTGGTCGAGCGATTGGTCGAGTAGTTGGTCGAGTAGTGGGTCGAGTAGTTGGTCGAGTAGTTGGTCGAGTAGTCGATCGAGTAGGTGGTCGAGTAGGTAGTCGAGTAGTTGATCGACTGGTTGGACGACTGGTAAGACGAATTGTTGGTTGACTGGTTGGTCGAGTGGTTATTCGAGTAGTTGGTCGAGTAGCTGGTCGAGTAGTTGGTCGAGTAGTTGGTCGAGTGGTTGATCGAGTGACTGGTCTAGTAGTCGGTCGAGTGGTCGGTCGAGTAGTTGGTCGAGTAGTTTGTCGAGTAGTTGGTCGAGTAGTTGGTCGAGTAGTTGGTCGAGTAGTAGGTCGAGTAGTTGGTCGAGTAGTTGGTCGAGTAGTTGGTCGAGCGATTGGTCGAGTAGTTGGTCGAGTGATTGGTCGAGTAGTTGGTCTAGTAGTTGTTCGAGTGATTGGTCAAGTGGTCGGTCGAGTAGTTGGTCGAGTAATTGGTCGAGTAGTTGGTCGAGTAGTTGGTAGAGTAGTTGGTTGAGTAGGTGGTCGAGTAGTTGGTCGAGTGATTGGTCGTGTAGTTGGTTGAGTAGTTGGTTGAGTAGTTGGTCGAGTAGTTGGTCGAGTAGTTGGTCGAGTGATTGGTCGAGTAGTCGGTCGAGTGGTCGGTCGAGTAGTTGGTCGAGTAGTTGGTCGAGTAGTTGGTCGAGTAATTGGTCGAGTAGTTGGTTGAGTAGTTGGTCGAGTAGTTGGTCGAGTGATTGGTCGAGTAGTTGGTCGAGTAGTTGGTCGAGTGATTGATCGAGTAGTTGGTCGAGTAGTTGGTCGAGTAGCTGGTCGAGTAGTTGGTCGAGTAGTTGGTCGAGTAGTTGGTCGAGTAGTTGGTCGAGTAGATGGTCGAGTAGTTGGTCGAGTAGTTGGTCGAGTAGTTGGTCGAGTAATTGGTCGAGTAGTTGGTCGAGTAGTTGGTCGAGTAGTTGGTCGAGTAGCTGGTCGAGTAGTTGGTCGAGTAGTTGGACAAGTAGTTGGTCGAGTAGTTGGTCGAGAATTTGGTCGAGTAGTTGGTCGAGTGATTGGTCGAGTGATTGGTCGAGTAGTTGGTCGAGTAGTTGGTCAAGTAGTTGGTCGAGTAGTTGGTCGAGTAGTTGGTCGAGTAGTTGGTCGAGTAGTTGGTCGAGTAGTTGGTCGAGTGATTGGTCGAGTAGTTGGTCGAGTAGTTGGTCGAGTAGTTGGTCGAGTAGTTGGTCGAGCAGTTGGTCGAGTTGTTGGTCGAGTAGTTGGTCGAGTGATTAGTCGAGAAGTTGGTCGAGTAGTTGGTCGAGTAGTTGGTCGAGTAGTTGGTCGAGCGATTGGTTTAGTGATTGGTCGAGAAGTCGGTCGAGTGGTGGGTCGAGTAATTGGTCGAGTAGTTGGTCGAGTAGTTGGTCGAGTAGATGGTCGAGTAGTTGGTCGAGTAGTTGGTCGAGTAGTTGGTCGAGTGATTGGTCGAGTAGTTGGTCGAGTAGTTGTTCAAGTGATTGGTCGAGTGGTCGGTCGAGTGGTCGGTCGAGTAGTTGGTCGAGTAGCTGGTCGAGTAGTTGGTCGAGTGATTGCTCCAGTAGTTGGTCGAGTGATTGGTCGAGTAGTTGGTCTAGTAGTTGGTCGAGTAGTTGGTCGAGCGATTGGTCGAGTAGTTGGTCGAGTGGTGGGTCGAGTAGTTGGTCGAGTAGTTGGTCGAGCGATTGGTCGAGTAGTTGGTCGAGTAGTGGGTCGAGTAGTTGGTCGAGTAGTTGGTCGAGTAGTCGATCGAGTAGGTGGTCGAGTAGGTAGTCAAGTAGTTGATCGACTGGTTGGACGACTGGTAAGACGAATTGTTGGTTGACTGGTTGGTCGAGTGGTTATTCGAGTAGTTGGTCGAGTAGCTGGTCGAGTAGTTGGTCGAGTAGTTGGTCGAGTGGTTGATCGAGTGACTGGTCTAGTAGTCGGTCGAGTGGTCGGTCGAGTAGTTGGTCGAGTAGTTTGTCGAGTAGTTGGTCGAGTAGTTGGTCGAGTAGTTGGTCGAGTAGTAGGTCGAGTAGTTGGTCGAGTAGTTGGTCGAGTAGTTGGTCGAGCGATTGGTCGAGTAGTTGGTCGAGTGATTGGTCGATTAGTTGGTCTAGTAGTTGTTCGAGTGATTGGTCAAGTGGTCGGTCGAGTAGTTGGTCGAGTAATTGGTCGAGTAGTTGGTCGAGTAGTTGGTAGAGTAGTTGGTTGAGTAGGTGGTCGAGTAGTTGGTCGAGTGATTGGTCGTGTAGTTGGTTGAGTAGTTGGTTGAGTAGTTGGTCGAGTAGTTGGTCGAGTAGTTGGTCGAGTGATTGGTCGAGTAGTCGGTCGAGTGGTCGGTCGAGTAGTTGGTCGAGTAGTTGGTCGAGTAGTTGGTCGAGTAGTTGGTCGAGTAGTTGGTTGAGTAGTTGGTCGAGTAGTTGGTCGAGTGATTGGTCGAGTAGTTGGTCGAGTAGTTGGTCGAGTGATTGATCGAGTAGTTGGTCGAGTAGTTGGTCGAGTAGCTGGTCGAGTAGTTGGTCGAGTAGTTGGTAGAGTAGTTGGTCGAGTAGTTGGTCGAGTAGATGGTCGAGTAGTTGGTCGAGTAGTTGGTCGAGTAGTTGGTCGAGTGATTGGTCGAGTAGTTGGTCGAGTAGTTGGTCGAGTAGTTGGTCGAGTAGCTGGTCGAGTAGTTGGTCGAGTAGTTGGACAAGTAGTTGGTCGAGTAGTTGGTCGAGAATTTGGTCGAGTAGTTGGTCGAGTGATTGGTCGAGTGATTGGTCGAGTAGTTGGTCGAGTAGTTGGTCAAGTAGTTGGTCGAGTAGTTGGTCGAGTAGTTGGTCGAGTAGTTGGTCGAGTAGTTGGTCGAGTGATTGGTCGAGTAGTTGGTCGAGTAGTTGGTCGAGTAGTTGGTCGAGTAGTTGGTCGAGCAGTTGGTCGAGTTGTTGGTCGAGTAGTTGGTCGAGTGATTAGTCGAGAAGTTGGTCGAGTAGTTGGTCGAGTAGTTGGTCGAGTAGTTGGTCGAGCGATTGGTTTAGTGATTGGTCGAGAAGTCGGTCGAGTGGTGGGTCGAGTAATTGGTCGAGTAGTTGGTCGAGTAGTTGGTCGAGTAGATGGTCGAGTAGTTGGTCGAGTAGTTGGTCGAGTAGTTGGTCGAGTGATTGGTCGAGTAGTTGGTCGAGTAGTTGTTCAAGTGATTGGTCGAGTGGTCGGTCGAGTGGTCGGTCGAGTAGTTGGTCGAGTAGCTGGTCGAGTAGTTGGTCGAGTGATTGCTCCAGTAGTTGGTCGAGTGATTGGTCGAGTAGTTGGTCTAGTAGTTGGTCGAGTAGTTGGTCGAGCGATTGGTCGAGTAGTTGATCGAGTGGTGGGTCGAGTAGTTGGTCGAGTAGTTGGTCGAGTAGTCGATCGAGTAGGTGGTCGAGTAGGTAGTCGAGTAGTTGATCGACTGGTTGGACGACTGGTAAGACGAATTGTTGGTTGACTGGTTGGTCGAGTGGTTATTCGAGTAGTTGGTCGAGTAGTTGGTCGAGTAGTTGGTCGAGTGGTTGATCGAGTGACTGGTCTAGTAGTCGGTCGAGTGGTCGGTCGAGTAGTTGGTCGAGTAGTTTGTCGAGTAGTTGGTCGAGTAGTTTGTCGAGTAGTTGGTCGAGTAGTTGGTCGAGTAGTTGGTCGAGTAGTTGGTCGAGTGGTCGGTCGAGTAGTTGGTCGAGTAGTTTGTCGAGTAGTTGGTCGAGTAGTTGGTCGAGTAGTTGGTCGAGTAGTTGGTCGAGTAGTTGGTCGAGTAGTTGGTCGAGTAGTTGGTCGAGTAGTTGGTCGAGTAGTTGGTCGAGTAGTTGGTCGAGCGATTGGTCGAGTAGTTGGTCGAGCTATTGGTAGAGTAGTTGGTTGAGTAGGTGGTCGAGTAGTTGGTCGAGTGATTGGTCGTGTAGTTGGTTGAGTAGTTGGTTGAGTAGTTGGTCGAGTAGTTGGTCGAGTAGTTGGTCGAGTGATTGGTCGAGTAGTCGGTCGAGTGGTCGGTCGAGTAGTTGGTCGAGTAGTTGGTCGAGTAGTTGGTCGAGTAGTTGGTCGAGTAGTTGGTCGAGTGATTGGTGGAGTAGTTGGTCGAGTAGTTGGTCGAGTAGTTGTTCGAGTGATTGGTCGAGTGGTCGGTCGAGTGGTCGGTCGAGTAGTTGGTCGAGAAGCTGGTCGAGTAGTTGGTCGAGTGATTGCTCCAGTAGTTGGTCGAGTGATTGGTCGAGTAGTTGGTCTAGTAGTTGATCGAGTAGTTGGTCGAGCGATTGGTCGAGTAGTTGGTCGAGTAGTGGGTCGAGTAGTTGGTCGAGTAGTTGGTCGAGTAGTCGATCGAGTAGGTGGTCGAGTAGGTAGTCGAGTAGTTGATCGACTGGTTGGACGACTGGTAAGACGAATTGTTGGTTGACTGGTTGGTCGAGTGGTTATTCGAGTAGTTGGTCGAGTAGCTGGTCGAGTAGTTGGTCGAGTAGTTGGTCGAGTGGTTGATCGAGTGACTGGTCTAGTAGTCGGTCGAGTGGTCGGTCGAGTAGTTGGTCGAGTAGTTTGTCGAGTAGTTGGTCGAGTAGTTGGTCGAGTAGTTGGTCGAGTAGTAGGTCGAGTAGTTGGTCGAGTAGTTGGTCGAGTAGTTGGTCGAGCGATTGGTCGAGTAGTTGGTCGAGTGATTGGTCGAGTAGTTGGTCTAGTAGTTGTTCGAGTGATTGGTCAAGTGGTCGGTCGAGTAGTTGGTCGAGTAATTGGTCGAGTAGTTGGTCGAGTAGTTGGTAGAGTAGTTGGTTGAGTAGGTGGTCGAGTAGTTGGTCGAGTGATTGGTCGTGTAGTTGGTTGAGTAGTTGGTTGAGTAGTTGGTCGAGTAGTTGGTCGAGTAGTTGGTCGAGTGATTGGTCGAGTAGTCGGTCGAGTGGTCGGTCGAGTAGTTGGTCGAGTAGTTGGTCGAGTAGTTGGTCGAGTAATTGGTCGAGTAGTTGGTTGAGTAGTTGGTCGAGTAGTTGGTCGAGTGATTGGTCGAGTAGTTGGTCGAGTAGTTGGTCGAGTGATTGATCGAGTAGTTGGTCGAGTAGTTGGTCGAGTAGCTGGTCGAGTAGTTGGTCGAGTAGTTGGTCGAGTAGTTGGTCGAGTAGTTGGTCGAGTAGATGGTCGAGTAGTTGGTCGAGTAGTTGGTCGAGTAGTTGGTCGAGTAATTGGTCGAGTAGTTGGTCGAGTAGTTGGTCGAGTAGTTGGTCGAGTAGCTGGTCGAGTAGTTGGTCGAGTAGTTGGACAAGTAGTTGGTCGAGTAGTTGGTCGAGAATTTGGTCGAGTAGTTGGTCGAGTGATTGGTCGAGTGATTGGTCGAGTAGTTGGTCGAGTAGTTGGTCAAGTAGTTGGTCGAGTAGTTGGTCGAGTAGTTGGTCGAGTAGTTGGTCGAGTAGTTGGTCGAGTAGTTGGTCGAGTGATTGGTCGAGTAGTTGGTCGAGTAGTTGGTCGAGTAGTTGGTCGAGTAGTTGGTCGAGCAGTTGGTCGAGTTGTTGGTCGAGTAGTTGGTCGAGTGATTAGTCGAGAAGTTGGTCGAGTAGTTGGTCGAGTAGTTGGTCGAGTAGTTGGTCGAGCGATTGGTTTAGTGATTGGTCGAGAAGTCGGTCGAGTGGTGGGTCGAGTAATTGGTCGAGTAGTTGGTCGAGTAGTTGGTCGAGTAGATGGTCGAGTAGTTGGTCGAGTAGTTGGTCGAGTAGTTGGTCGAGTGATTGGTCGAGTAGTTGGTCGAGTAGTTGTTCAAGTGATTGGTCGAGTGGTCGGTCGAGTGGTCGGTCGAGTAGTTGGTCGAGTAGCTGGTCGAGTAGTTGGTCGAGTGATTGCACCAGTAGTTGGTCGAGTGATTGGTCGAGTAGTTGGTCTAGTAGTTGGTCGAGTAGTTGGTCGAGCGATTGGTCGAGTAGTTGGTCGAGTGGTGGGTCGAGTAGTTGGTCGAGTAGTTGGTCGAGCGATTGGTCGAGTAGTTGGTCGAGTAGTGGGTCGAGTAGTTGGTCGAGTAGTTGGTCGAGTAGTCGATCGAGTAGGTGGTCGAGTAGGTAGTCGAGTAGTTGATCGACTGGTTGGACGACTGGTAAGACGAATTGTTGGTTGACTGGTTGGTCGAGTGGTTATTCGAGTAGTTGGTCGAGTAGCTGGTCGAGTAGTTGGTCGAGTAGTTGGTCGAGTGGTTGATCGAGTGACTGGTCTAGTAGTCGGTCGAGTGGTCGGTCGAGTAGTTGGTCGAGTAGTTTGTCGAGTAGTTGGTCGAGTAGTTGGTCGAGTAGTTGGTCGAGTAGTTGGTCGAGTAGTTGGTCGAGTAGTTGGTCGAGTAGTAGGTCGAGTAGTTGGTCGAGTAGTTGGTCGAGTATTTGGTCGAGCGATTGGTCGAGTAGTTGGTCGAGTGATTGGTCGAGTAGTTGGTCTAGTAGTTGTTCGAGTGATTGGTCAAGTGGTCGGTCGAGTAGTTGGTCGAGTAATTGGTCGAGTAGTTGGTCGAGTAGTTGGTAGAGTAGTTGGTTGAGTAGGTGGTCGAGTAGTTGGTCGAGTGATTGGTCGTGTAGTTGGTTGAGTAGTTGGTTGAGTAGTTGGTCGAGTAGTTGGTCGAGTAGTTGGTCGAGTGATTGGTCGAGTAGTCGGTCGAGTGGTCGGTCGAGTAGTTGGTCGAGTAGTTGGTCGAGTAGTTGGTCGAATAGTTGGTCGAGTAGTTGGTTGAGTAGTTGGTCGAGTAGTTGGTCGAGTGATTGGTCGAGTAGTTGGTCGAGTAGTTGGTCGAGTGATTGATCGAGTAGTTGGTCGAGTAGTTGGTCGAGTAGCTGGTCGAGTAGTTGGTCGAGTAGTTGGTCGAGTAGTTGGTCGAGTAGTTGGTCGAGTAGATGGTCGAGTAGTTGGTCGAGTAGTTGGTCGAGTAGTTGGTCGAGTGATTGGTCGAGTAGTTGGTCGAGTAGTTGGTCGAGTAGTTGGTCGAGTAGCTGGTCGAGTAGTTGGTCGAGTAGTTGGACAAGTAGTTGGTCGAGTAGTTGGTCGAGAATTTGGTCGAGTAGTTGGTCGAGTGATTGGTCGAGTGATTGGTCGAGTAGTTGGTCGAGTAGTTGGTCAAGTAGTTGGTCGAGTAGTTGGTCGAGTAGTTGGTCGAGTAGTTGGTCGAGTAGTTGGTCGAGTGATTGGTCGAGTAGTTGGTCGAGTAGTTGGTCGAGTAGTTGGTCGAGTAGTTGGTCGAGCAGTTGGTCGAGTTGTTGGTCGAGTAGTTGGTCGAGTGATTAGTCGAGAAGTTGGTCGAGTAGTTGGTCGAGTAGTTGGTCGAGCGATTGGTTTAGTGATTGGTCGAGAAGTCGGTCGAGTGGTGGGTCTAGTAATTGGTCGAGTAGTTGGTCGAGTAGTTGGTCGAGTAGATGGTCGAGTAGTTGGTCGAGTAGTTGTTCGAGTGATTGGTCGAGTGGTCGGTCGAGTGGTCGGTCGAGTAGTTGGTCGAGTAGCTGGTCGAGTAGTTGGTCGAGTGATTGCTCCAGTAGTTGGTCGAGTGATTGGTCGAGTAGTTGGTCTAGTAGTTGGTCGAGTAGTTGGTCGAGTGATTGGTAGTGTAGTTGGTTGAGTAATTAGTTGGTCGAGTAGTTGGTCGAGTAGTTGGTCGAGCAGTTGGTCGAGTTGTTGGTCGAGTAGTTGGTCGAGTGATTAGTCGAGTAGTTGGTCGAGTAGTTGGTCGAGTAGTTGGTCGAGCGATTGGTTTAGTGATTGGTCGAGAAGTCGGTCGAGTGGTGGGTCGACTAATTGGTCGAGTAGTTGGTCGAGTAGTTGGTCGAGTAGATGGTCGAGTAGTTGGTCGAGTAGTTGGTCGAGTAGTTGGTCGAGTGATTGGTCGAGTAGTTGGTCGAGTAGTTGGTCGAGTAGTTGTTCAAGTGATTGGTCGAGTGGTCGGTCGAGTGATCGGTCGAGTAGTTGGTCGAGTAGCTGGTCGAGTAGTTGGTCGAGTGATTGCTCCAGTAGTTGGTCGAGTGATTGGTCGAGTAGTTGGTCTAGTAGTTGGTTGAGTAGTTGGTCGAGTAGTTGGTCGAGTAGTTGGTCGAGTAGTTGTTCGAGTGATTGGTCGAGTGGTCCGTCGAGTGGTTGGTCGAGTAGTTGGTCGAGCAGCTGGTCGAGCAGTTGGTCGAGTGATTGCTCCAGTAGTTGGTCGAGTGATTGGTCGAGTAGTTGGTCTAGTAGTTGGTCGAGTAGTTGGTCGAGCGATTGGTCGAGTAGTTGGTCGAGTAGTTGGTCGAGTAGTTGGTTGAGTAATTAGTTGAGTAGTTGGTCGAGTAGTTGGTCGAGTAATTGGTCGAATAGTTGGTCGAGTAGCTGGTCGAGTAGTTGGTCGAGTAGTTGGACGAGTAGTTGGTCGAGTAGTTGGTCGAATAGTTGGTCGAGTAGCTGGTCGAGTAGTTGGTCGAGTAGTTGGACGAGTAGTTGGTCGAGTAGTTGGTCGAGAAGTTGGTCGAGTAGTTGGTCGAGTGATTGGTCGAGTGATTGGTCGAGTAGTTGGTCGAGTAGTTGGTCAAGTAGTTGGTCGAGTAGTTGGTCGAATAGGTGGTCGAGTAGTTGGTCGAGTAGTTGGTCGAGTGATTGGTCGAGTAGTTGGTCGAGTAGTTGGTCGAGTAGTTGGTCGAGTAGTTGGTCGAGAAGTTGGTCGAGTAGTTGGTCGAGTGATTGGTCGAGTGATTGGTCGAGTAGTTGGTCGAGTAGTTGGTCAAGTAGTTGGTCGAGTAGTTGGTCGAGTAGTTGGTCAACTAGTGGGTCGAGTAGTTGGTCGAGTAGTTGGTCGAGTAGTCGGTCGAGTAGGTGGTCGAGTAGTTGGTAGAGTAGTTGGTTGAGTAGTCGGTCGAGTGGTCGGTCGAGTAGTTGGTCGAGTAGTTGGTCGAGTAGTTGGTCGAGTAGTTGGTCGAGTAGTTGGTCGAGCAGTTGGTCGAGTTGTTGGTCGAGTAGTTGGTCGAGTGATTAGTCGAGTAGTTGGTCGAGTAGTTGGTCGAGTAGTTGGTCGAGCGATTGGTTTAGTGATTGGTCGAGAAGTCGGTCGAGTGGTGGGTCGAGTAATTGGTCGAGTAGTTGGTCGAGTAGTTGGTCGAGTAGATGGTCGAGTAGTTGGTCGAGTAGTTGGTCGAGTAGTTGGTCGAGTGATTGGTCGAGTAGTTGGTCGAGTAGTTGGTCGAGTAGTTGTTCAAGTGATTGGTCGAGTGGTCGGTCGAGTGGTCGGTCGAGTAGTTGGTCGAGTAGCTGGTCGAGTAGTTGGTCGAGTGATTGCTCCAGTAGTTGGTCGAGTGATTGGTCGAGTAGTTGGTCTAGTAGTTGGTTGAGTAGTTGGTCGAGCGATTGGTCGAGTAGTTGGTCGAGTAGTGGGTCGAGTAGTTGGTCGAGTAGTTCGTCGAGTGATTGGTCGAGTAGTTGGTCTAGTAGTTGTTCGAGTGATTGGTCAAGTGGTCGGTCGAGTAGTTGGTCGAGTAGTTGGTCGAGTAGTTGGTCGAGTAGTTGGTCGAGTAGTTGGTAGAGTAGTTGGTTGAGTAGGTGGTCGAGTAGTTGGTCGAGTGATTGGTCGAGTAGTTGGTTGAGTAGTTGGTTGAGTAGTTGGTCGAGTAGTTGGTCGAGTAGTGGGTCGAGTAGTTGGTAGAGTAGTTGGTTGAGTAGGTGGTCGAGTAGTTGGTCGAGTGATTGGTCGAGTAGTTGGTTGAGTAGTTGGTTGAGTAGTTGGTCGAGTAGTTGGTCGAGTAGTGGGTCGAGTGATTGGTCGAGTAGTCGGTCGAGTGGTCGGTCGAGTAGTTGGTCGAGTAGTTGGTCGAGTAGTTGGTCGAGTAGTTGGTTGAGTAGTTGGTCGAGTAGTTGGTCGAGTGATTGGTCGAGTAGTTGGTCGAGTATTTGGTCGAGTGATTGATCGAGTAGTTGGTCGAGTAGTTGGTCGAGTGATTGGTCGAGTAGTTGGTCGAGTAGTTGGTCGAGTAGTTGTTCAAGTGATTGGTCGAGTGGTCGGTCGAGTGGTCGGTCGAGTAGTTGGTCGTGTGATTGGTCGAGTAGTTGGTTGAGTAGTTGGTCGAGTAGTTGGTCGAGTAGTTGGTCGAGTGATTTGTCGAGTAGTCGGTCAAGTAGTTGGTCGAGTAGTTGGTTGAGTAGTTGGTCAACTAGTGGGTCGAGTAGTTGGTCGAGTAGTTGGTCGAGTAGTCGGTCGAGTAGGTGGTCGAGTAGTTGGTAGAGTAGTTGGTTGAGTAGTCGGTCGAGTGGTCGGTCGAGTAGTTGGTCGAGTAGTTGGTCGAGTAGTTGGTCGAGTAGTTGGTCGAGTAGTTGGTCGAGCAGTTGGTCGAGTTGTTGGTAGAGTAGTTGGTCGAGTGATTAGTCGAGTAGTTGGTCGAGTAGTTGGTCGAGCGATTGGTTTAGTGATTGGTCGAGAAGTCGGTCGAGTGGTGGGTCGAGTAGTTGGTCGAGTAGTTGGTCGAGTAGTTGGTTGAGTAGTTGGTCGAGTAGTTGGTCGAGTAATTGGTCGAGTGATTGGTGGAGAAGTCGGTCGAGTGGTCGGTCGAGTAGTTGGTCGAGTAGTTGGCCGAGTAGTTGGTCGAGTAGTTGGTCGAGTAGTTGGTCGAGCGATTGGTCGAGTAGTTGGTCGAGTAGTTGGTCGAGTAGTTGGTCGAATAATTGGTTGAGTAGTTGGTCGAGTAGTTGGTCGAGTAGTTGGTCGAGTGATTGGTCTAGTAGTCGGTCGAGTGGTCGGTCGAGTAGTTGGTCGAGTAGTTGGTCGAGTGATTGGTCGAGTAAATGGTCGAGTAGTTGGTCGAGTAGTTGGTCGAGTGATTGGTCGAGTAGTTGGTCGAGTAGTTGGTCGAGTAGTTGGTCGAGTAGCTGGTCGAGTAGTTGGTCGAGTGATTGCTCCAGTAGTTGGTCGAGTGATTGGTCGAGTAGTTGGTCTAGTAGTTGGTCGAGTAGTTGGTCGAGTGATTGGTAGTGTAGTTGGTTGAGTAATTAGTCGAGTAGTTGGTCGAGTAGTTCGTCGAGTAGTTGGTCGAGTGATTGGTCGAGTGGTCGGTCGAGTGGTCGGTCGAGTAGTTGGTCGAGTAGTTGGTCGAGTAGTTGGTCGAGTAGTTGGTCGAGTGATTGCTCCAGTAGTTGGTCGAGTAGTTGGTCGAGTAATTAGACGAGTAGTTGGTCGAGTAGTTGGTCGAGCGATTGGTCGAGTGATTGGTCGAGTAGTTGGTCGAGTAGTTGGTCGAGTGATTGATCGAGTAGTTGGTCGAGTAGTTGGTCGAGTAGTTGGTCGAGTAGTTGGTCGAGTAGTTGGTCGAGTAGTTGGTCGAGTAGTTGGTCGAGTGATTGGTCGAGTAGTCGGTCGAGTGGTCGGTCGAGTAGTTGGTCGAGTAGTTGGTCGAGTAGTTGGTCGAGTAGATGGTCGAGTAGTTGGTCGAGTAGTTGGTCGAGTAGTTGGTCCAGTGATTGTTCGAGTAGTTGGTCGAGTAGTTGGTCGAGTAGTTGTTCGAGTGATTGGTCGAGTGGTCCGTCGAGTGGTCCGTCGAGTGGTTGGTCGAGTAGTTGGTCGAGCAGCTGGTCGAGTAGTTGGTCGAGTGATTGCTCCAGTAGTTGTTCGAGTGATTGGTCGAGTAGTTGGTCTAGTAGATGGTCGAGTAGTTGGTCGAGTAGTTGGTCGAATAGTTGGTTGAGTAGTTGGTCGAGTAGTTGGTCGAGTAGTTGGTCGAGTGATTGGTCGAGTAGTCGGTCGAGTGGTCGGTCGAGTAGTTGGTCGAGTAGTTGGTCGAGTGATTGGTCGAGTAGTTGGTCGAGTGATTGCTCCAGTAGTTGGTCGAGTAGTTGGTCGAGTAATTAGACGAGTAGTTGGTCGAGTAGTTGGTCGAGCGATTGGTCGAGTGATTGGTCGAGTAGTTGGTCGAGTAGTTGGTCGAGTGATTGATCGAGTAGTTGGTCGAGTAGTTGGTCGAGTAGTTGGTCGAGTAGTTGGTCGAGTAGTTGGTCGAGTAGTTGGTCGAGTAGGTGGTCGAGTGATTGGTCGAGTAGTCGGTCGAGTGGTCGGTCGAGTAGTTGGTCGAGTAGTTGGTCGAGTAGTTGGTCGAGTAGATGGTCGAGTAGTTGGTCGAGTAGTTGGTCGAGAAGTTGGTCGAGTAGTTGGTCGAGTGATTGGTCGAGTGATTGGTCGAGTAGTTGGTCGAGTAGTTGGTCGAGTAGTTGGACAAGTAGTTGGTCGAGTAGTTGGTCGAGAAGTTGGTCGAGTAGTTGGTCGAGTGATTGGTCGAGTGATTGGTCGAGTAGTTGGTCGAGTAGTTGGTCAAGTAGTTGGTCGAGTAGTTGGTCGAGTAGTTGGTCGAGTAGTTGGTCGAGTAGTTGGTCGAGTGATTGGTCGAGTAGTTGGTCGAGTAGTTGGTCGAGTGATTGATCGAGTAGTTGGTCGAGTAGTTGGTCGAGTAGTTGGTCGAGTAGTTGGTCGAGTAGTTGGTCGAGTAGTTGGTCGAGTAGTTGGTCGAGTAGTTGGTCGAGTGATTGGTCGAGTAGTCGGTCGAGTGGTCGGTCGAGTAGTTGGTCGAGTAGTTGGTCGAGTAGTTGGTCGAGTAGATGGTCGAGTAGTTGGTCGAGTAGTTGGTCGAGTAGTTGGTCCAGTGATTGGTCGAGTAGTTGGTCGAGTAGTTGGTCGAGTAGTTGTTCGAGTGATTGGTCGAGTGGTCCGTCGAGTGGTTGGTCGAGTAGTTGGTCGAGCAGCTGGTCGAGCAGTTGGTCGAGTGATTGCTCCAGTAGTTGGTCGAGTGATTGGTCGAGTAGTTGGTCTAGTAGTTGGTCGAGTAGTTGGTCGAGCGATTGGTCGAGTAGTTGGTCGAGTAGTTGGTCGAGTAGTTGGTTGAGTAATTAGTCGAGTAGTTGGTCGAGTAGTTGGTCGAGTAATTGGTCGAATAGTTGGTCGAGTAGCTGGTCGAGTAGTTGGTCGAGTAGTTGGACGAGTAGTTGGTCGAGTAGTTGGTCGAATAGTTGGTCGAGTAGCTGGTCGAGTAGTTGGTCGAGTAGTTGGACGAGTAGTTGGTCGAGTAGTTGGTCGAGAAGTTGGTCGAGTAGTTGGTCGAGTGATTGGTCGAGTGATTGGTCGAGTAGTTGGTCGAGTAGTTGGTCAAGTAGTTGGTCGAGTAGTTGGTCGAGTAGGTGGTCGAGTAGTTGGTCGAGTAGTTGGTCGAGTGATTGGTCGAGTAGTTGGTCGAGTAGTTGGTCGAGTAGTTGGTCGAGTAGTTGGTCGAGAAGTTGGTCGAGTAGTTGGTCGAGTGATTGGTCGAGTGATTGGTCGAGTAGTTGGTCGAGTAGTTGGTCAAGTAGTTGGTCGAGTAGTTGGTCGAGTAGTTGGTCGAGTAGTTGGTCGAGTGATTGGTCGTGTAGTTGGTTGAGTAATTAGTCGATTAGCTGGTCGAGTAGTTGGTCGAGTAGTTGGACGAGTAGTTGGTCGAGTAGTTGGTCGAGAAGTTGGTCGAGTAGTTGGTCGAGTGATTGGTCGAGTGATTGGTCGAGTAGTTGGTCGAGTAGTTGGTTGAGTAGTTGGTTGAGTAGTTGGTCGAGTAGTTGGTCGAGTAGTGGGTCGAGTAGTTGGTAGAGTAGTTGGTTGAGTAGGTGGTCGAGTAGTTGGTCGAGTGATTGGTCGAGTAGTTGGTTGAGTAGTTGGTTGAGTAGTTGGTCGAGTAGTTGGTCGAGTAGTGGGTCGAGTGATTGGTCGAGTAGTCGGTCGAGTGGTCGGTCGAGTAGTTGGTCGAGTAGTTGGTCGAGTAGTTGGTCGAGTAGTTGGTTGAGTAGTTGGTCGAGTAGTTGGTCGAGTGATTGGTCGAGTAGTTGGTCGAGTATTTGGTCGAGTGATTGATCGAGTAGTTGGTCGAGTAGTTGGTCGAGTGATTGGTCGAGTAGTTGGTCGAGTAGTTGGTCGAGTAGTTGTTCAAGTGATTGGTCGAGTGGTCGGTCGAGTGGTCGGTCGAGTAGTTGGTCGTGTGATTGGTCGAGTAGTTGGTTGAGTAGTTGGTCGAGTAGTTGGTCGAGTAGTTGGTCGAGTGATTTGTCGAGTAGTCGGTCAAGTAGTTGGTCGAGTAGTTGGTTGAGTAGTTGGTCAACTAGTGGGTCGAGTAGTTGGTCGAGTAGTTGGTCGAGTAGTCGGTCGAGTAGGTGGTCGAGTAGTTGGTAGAGTAGTTGGTTGAGTAGTCGGTCGAGTGGTCGGTCGAGTAGTTGGTCGAGTAGTTGGTCGAGTAGTTGGTCGAGTAGTTGGTCGAGTAGTTGGACGAGCAGTTGGTCGAGTTGTTGGTCGAGTGATTAGTCGAGTAGTTGGTCGAGTAGTTGGTCGAGCGATTGGTTTAGTGATTGGTCGAGAAGTCGGTCGAGTGGTGGGTCGAGTAGTTGGTCGAGTAGTTGGTCGAGTAGTTGGTTGAGTAGTTGGTCGAGTAGTTGGTCGAGTAATTGGTCGAGTGATTGGTGGAGAAGTCGGTCGAGTGGTCGGTCGAGTAGTTGGTCGAGTAGTTGGCCGAGTAGTTGGTCGAGTAGTTGGTCGAGTAGTTGGTCGAGCGATTGGTCGAGTAGTTGGTCGAGTAGTTGTTCGAGTGATTGGTCGAGTGGTCGGTCGAGTGGTCGGTCGAGTAGTTGGTCGAGTAGCTGGTCGAGTAGTTGGTTGAGTGATTGCTCCAGTAGTTGGTCGAGTGATTGGTCGAGTAGTTGGTCTAGTAGTTGGTCGAGTAGTTGGTCGAGTGATTGGTCGTGTAGTTGGTTGAGTAGTTTGTCGAGTTGTTGGTCGAGTAGTTGGTCGAGTAGTTGGTCGAGTAGTTGGTCGAGTAGTTGGTCGAGTAGTAGGTCGAGTAGTTGGTCGAGTAGTTGGTCGAGTAGTTGGTCGAGCGATTGGTCGAGTAGTTGGTCGAGTAGTTGGTCGAGTAGTTGGTCGAGTGATTGATCGAGTAGTTGGTCGAGTAGTTGGTCGAGTAGTTGGTCGAGTAGATGGTCGAGTAGTTGGTCGAGTAGTTGGTCGAGTAGTTGGTCGAGTAGTTGGTCGAGTAGTTGGTCGAGTAGTTGATCGACTGGTTGGACGACTGGTAAGACGAATTGTTGGTTGACTGGTTGGTCGAGTGGTTGATCGAGTGACTGGTCTAGTAGTCGGTCGAGTGGTCGTTCGAGTAGTTGGTCGAGTAGTTTGTCGAGTAGTTGGTCGAGTAGTTGGTCGAGTAGTTGGTCGAGTAGTTGGTCGAGTAGTTGGTCGAGTAGTTGGTCGAGTAGTTGGTCGAGTAGTAGGTCGAGTAGTTGGTCGAGTAGATGGTCGAGTAGTTGGTCGAGCGATTGGTCGAGTAGTTGGTCTAGTAGTTGTTCGAGCGATTGGTCAAGTGGTCGGTCGAGTAGTTGGTCGAGTAGTTGGTCGAGAAGTTGGTCGAGTAGTTGGTC